>JAQQAE010019692.1:0-10863 GCA_029823295.1 Pseudamia nigra | reverse complement strand
TGCAGAGGACAGGGTGAGATGGAGGCAGATGATTGGCTGTGGCGACCCCTGAAGGGAACAGCCCAAAGAAAAAGATGGTCCCATTTAAATGAACTTAAAGTGACATATGGTATTGTTTCATTTTTTAACAATTAAATTTACACACGCCCTTAGAGGGTGCATGTTAAATGTCAGCTCAAAGTTCCACACAGATCGTTTTTGACTCTGTCCACAGACTCCAGGATTTATGCCCTGTATCAATTAAGTTTCAGTATGTGTTGGGTCATACTTTATTTCACACTCTGCAACACATTCCAATAATTGTCACCACGATGGCTTTAAATGTACATGAGCACCTATTCACCATATACCTTTCCTCTCTGTGCCATGGATTCCACCATGTAAACTCTTTGGCACTTTAGAATGTCATGATGGGTTTGGGTTTTATTGGTCCTGGTGGTTCTTGAGGATCCAGAGGTCTGATGGCACACTTATCCAAATTGGTCATTTCAGGTCCAACTGTGTGCAAAAAGGCAATGTGTTTTTCCACGTCTTAGTGAGAATTTTGACCATTTTAACATGATTTTTATAATAAAAAAGACATTAAACCTTTATATTTTACCATTCTGTATATCTCTTAACAAATGTGTAACTGTGACTTCTCCTCTGCAGGTGGGGCTGGTGTACATGTTCAATCTCATCGTAGGAACCGGAGCTCTGACGATGCCCAAAGCGTTTGCTACAGCCGGCTGGGCAGTGAGCTTGGCGCTCATCTCCTTCTTGGGGTTTATGAGGTGAGTCTGACAGTTCCTTCACTTCTGAGTCTCATCAGAATCCACATGCACAGTGTGGCCGCATGGTTGATGCCTTTTCCCACTTTTATAACCACACTGCGACTGGAAGCCTCACCTAGAGTTTATTTTTCACTGAGTTGAAATTACTGTATTTTCCGGATTATACGTCGCATTTTTTTGCATAGTCTGACTAGGGGAGCGACAAATATACCTGAGCGATGAATATATTAAAATATTTTGAGTATTGGGTGTTTGTCACACTGACAGCCGCTAGATGTCGCTCTAGGCTTATGTACCTGCATCTGCCGCATCTGTATTACTGACAATTTAAAATGTAGACGTTACCGGTAACAACCATACCTGCCATCAGCTTAACGCCGAACGTGTCGGCGCCGTCACTTACACGGAAGCACACGCTGTTATGTACGAGGTCTGATCACATTCATCACGGTGTTATGGCCCAAAAAGAAGAGAATGTTGAGTGATTTTATAGCTGTTGGAAAGATATCAAACGGATTTACCAAAATATGGAGTTTTATTCGCATTGGATCAACTTTTGATGGGAAACATCAAAGGTACGATGAACTTTCTCATCGCTGGGTTTTGTTGCTGTGATTTTTCTGTATTGTTTGTCTGTTTGCTGTGTGGTTTTGAAAGTTACACACTAGTTATATACATCAGTTACATACTGCTGGATTCAGCTCGGTGTGACATTTCATTGAGTGTGTTATAAGATACATTTATGTTTGGTTTATGAAGCACAATATAAGACAAAGCACACATTCGGCTGAGTTATTTTTTGACTCTGTGAACGAAATGGCTTGTTGTATGGGCTGCGGTTTGTTCTGAAATTGGTTTAGATACGTTTTTAGCTGAGATTCTGACGATTACGGAGGTGTATATGATGTGTGGTTTTCTTCATTGATTAGAAGGCAGGAGCCATGAGTATCAGTAAAATTAGGCATGTTGTGTAACCACAGACACTCTTGTGGTGAAATCAGCTGAGTGATCAGTTGATTTTAGTTTTCTTTATAGTTGGTATCGTCTTTCCGTCAGCTCCAACCAGTCTGACCGCTCTCCTTTGTCCTCTGGCATCAACGAGGTTATTTGATCAGAGAGCTGTTGCTTACTGGATATTTTCTCTTTTGCAGACTATTTTAGAGCCAGTTGAGGATCCCAGTCAATGAGTAGTTTGTGAAATACTCAAACCAACAACCATGTTATGTCCAAAGTCGTACAAATCACCTTATGTCTACATTTCATGCTCAATTCAAACTGCAGCAGTTCGTCTTGACTGTGTATCTACATGTCAAAATGCACTAAACTTCTGCCTTGTGATCTGATAATTTGATATTTGAATTGCATTAACATGTGTACACATAGAAGTGGCCAGTGAGTGTAGTTTTATGCCTTTTGCGGAGCCCTTTCTATTTCTACTGTATTAAAATATAACAATGTGGGGTTTTTTTTGCCATTATATTAACTTTTGCTAATTCAGTCACATTCATCTCATGACAGCAGGCAGGGAAGTTTTAGAACATCACCTGCAAGTTTAGCCTATTAACTCTGCAGTGCTGAAATGATGAGTGAAAAGTGTGAAATGTTGTGATCATTAACAGTTTGGTGTTAATGTCTTTTCCGAACTCCTGCAGCTACATGACCACCACCTTCGTGATCGAGGCGATGGCGGCGGCCAACGCTCAGCTGCGATGGAAGAGGAGAGAGCAGGAGGAGGTGAGAAGCAGCACTTTATCATTTTGTTTGTACTGGTAAATGACTTGAAACATACGCCACACAAAACAAATATTCAAGATCTACTGGGGAGAGTTTATCTAAAAGATGCAAAACACTGTTTACACCCAGCAGGCAGAAAACTGGATCTAATGTCAGTGTAAATGTGTTTCTGGCGTGTAGAGGGATGTTTGTGCACCTAAAAGCAACACACTTCTAACATCCCCAATTACGTTCTCAGTCAGTGGGTGTGATGATCATTTTCTCGCTGTGTTTTGTAATTATTCAAAGTGTTCATTTATTTATAGCTCAACACACTTGGCTTTGGTAGAAAGTTCCCAGCGAGTACAAAATGACTTTATTAAATACTGACTCTTCAGTAGATGACACTGCTCTTCAGTGGAAATTTACACTTCCAGTCAAAAGTTTGGACACAAGCGCTCCTTTTTCAACATTGTGCAAACTGTGAAAGAAAACGTATGGAATTATGTAGAAAACAACAAATTGCTTAATGACCCAGAACCTGTTTTATATTTTAGATTGTCCAAAGTGCACACATTTAGCTTTGGTGACAGCTGTACACACTGATGGCATTCTCCTAACGGATTCACCAGGTAGTCACAAGTGGTGCAACCACTGTGCAAATCCATATTATGGCAAGGGACAGTGAAACAAAGTTCATACTGTCTTCTTGGAGGTAATATGAGTACTGGGTTTCTTAGAACATACTCAGGCTAGGGTGATTTTGGCTCAAGCTGAGTCGGAGTACGTTTGTCCCCCTTCCCCACTCCCCTACTAGTCTGTGCTCACACTGACAGCTCTGAAATGGGCTCATGTGCGGATATGTCTATACATACGAGATCACGTCACAATACCGAGATACAACTTTACTAACTGTGTGGCTTATGCGAGACGTTTTTGATCACATACAGACTTCTACTGGATTATACAGTTATATAAGGTGGCGATTTTCTGTTTCATCATACTGCGCAGATGCAGAGGGAGCAGGAAAATCAGCGGTAGCGCTTGGTCTTCATTTCTTGGGATGGTCCTCATGAGAGACAGTTTCATCATGGCGTTGATTTTACCAACTGCATTTCAAAGTTCTTGAGATTTTTCAGATGGACTGACCCTTAATTTGTAAAGTAATGATGAAATGTCTCTTCTCTGTACTGAACTGATTGTCTCTTTCCATAGTATGGATTTGTACAGTAGGTGCAGTAGTACTATGGGAGCTACAGACCCTCTGAACTGATGGTCTAAATCACATGAAGAAGAAGACAAATGGTACAAATTATCTCTTGACAAGACACACGTGTGAGCTGAAAACCATTCCAGGTGAATCTGAGAGAATGTCACGATTGTACAAAACTGCCGCCAGAGGTGAATGCGTCTACTTTGAACAATCTAAAATGCAAAACATGTTCTGGATCATTTTATTTACTACATAATTCCATACATGTTCTTTCACAGTTTGTATGTCTTCATTATAAATGGACAATGTTGAAAGTACTAGAAATAACGAATACACACTGATAAAGAAGGTCAGTCCAAACTTATAACTGGTATTCTATGTTGAAAGTGAAATTTTACTGGAAGTCCTGTTTATATTTTACCGGATTACTCAGTTTATATTGGTAACTGCTGTCTTGAAGGTGACGTTTATTGGTGAAATCCTGAGCTGTAAACTGCCCAAAGTGTAATACAGTGTCCATTTCCAAGTCGCGGATCAGTGGGAGGTGACTTCACATGCTTTCTACAGTAACCGAAATGGTGGAAGGTGGCGCAAACATCTGAACAACCTTTAAAGCTGCATTTGTGTATTACTGCTGTCATAATGGTAATCACGACCCAAAACGTGACGGACAGAGGTGGGGTCAGACATAATAACTGTTACACATGTAGCTGCTTCTTTTAGAGACAATAACAGTGAGAGCGGTTTCCCGAACCGTCAAAAGGCTTGTACGCTACAGGGTAAGTGTGACAGGAAGAGGTAGAAAACAAGGCTGTAAAAGCTCTGAAATGGCTGATGGAACATTCCGTTGTCTTTACGCAGCTGCGCGACAGGTGGCGTGTCATCTATGTGCATATTAGTGTTTATGTTTGGCCTGAGTGGATTGAGCTGCAGACGAAACAGGAACATGTCCAGTTTCATCTCCTGCAGCTTCAAGACGAGACATAAAGCGACAGCACGTCAAGACAAAGATGCATAAAAGAACATTTAAACACAGAAGTGACTCATCCTTCATCGGCCTTAGTTCCTTCTTCACTCTCGAATAAAATGAATTTAACCAGTTGACGTGTTTTAACATTTGATTCGCTCTTGGTTGTGCAGGAATTGAGTCAGATCTGTCAAGAATCAAATGCACAATTATAACCACAGTATCAGCTTGTGTAATTATATATTCACAAAAGGCTGTAATTTGAAGTTCCAGATCTGAGAAGATTTAAGTGATCTAATTATAAGGAGTAAGACATGAGCAGTCTCCAGTCTCGTAACACTTCAGAGTAGGGAACAAAGTGTGGTTCTGTCTACCTTTTCTATTTGCATTTTCAATTTGTTCAGGAAAAAAACCCAGTGGAAGAACTCAAAAGGCAAAAAAAGAAATAACATTATCAGAGAATATTTGATGTCATCTGCTTTTGTTCTGGAACTGCTTGTATTTCATTGCCGGGTTGTGAAAAGTTTGGTAATATCTGTCAAAGTTTGCCTGGATGCGATTACAAAGCGGAGTCCTCACTCATTTTTACGTTGACTAAAAAGAGGCTGTGGGCTCGAAGCAGCCTCTCGGCGCAGACGTGATCTCTCGGAGGAGTTACGAGCCCGAGGACAAACACCCGGCTCAAACACTCGGCATTGATTCATGGCTGCTGCACTCGTCTGCCTTTTCCTTCTGCATAATAGAAAACAGGCGGGAGAGGAAACTGGCACTGTTCAAAGCTCTTTATTCCTCGACGTGAGCGAAACGTGCCAATGACGGTGGCGGCCTGGTTTGCAGTCATTCATTATCTTCGAGGATAAATTACTGCCGAGGACTATCAAGTTTAAAGAAGGAATTACTTTGTGCCACTTGAGTTGGAGCAAACAAACCCTGCTGCAGGAGATTTAATGAAAAATGAAGCAGTGTCTCAATCTTGGACCCAGACTATCTGTAATTAAGTGTCCAAAAATAAGTAATGCTGATTGCGTTCCATGTACAGACAAATACCCAGTTGACCATGGCTGCCCTCTGCTGGATTAACAGGTGAACTGCAACGAGGAGTGAATTGGCTTTAAAACGTTATGTGTATTTTTTAAATTATTTCTAAAATTTTAACCTCAACTTAAAATTTGATCGAATCCACACTTCTTTGTTGAATTTAAGCGAAACAAATAAAAATGAGATTTGATATTGTGCTTATGAAACAAGTGTGGTTTAAATAAGTAAGTCCTTGTTTCACTGTATGAATTTTGTAACGTCATGGACATTTTTTTTTTTTTTGTGGGCCACCTCCTCTATTCTTCAGAAGTGGGAAGTAGTAAAGGTTTTCAGGTCTTTTTTATTTTACTCCCCGCATTTGAACACGATTACCAGTTCTCTACTGCTTATGTTCACAAAACTTCAAGAGGACACTGAAAGAAGACAAAAGGTCTGCAGGAAGTTGACAATAGGAGGAACGTCCGTGGAAGATGTTGGCCTGTTTGTGTATCTGGACAGAAGATCAGCCCATCAGGAGGGACAGACATGAATCAGGAAAGCCCAACAAGCGTTTGTATGGAAGTCCACCACCATCCTCCTTGTCTTCAGCTCAGATGTGAAATCTGTACTTATGTTTGGCTCTGAAACATGGACAGACCTTCACTGACAAGTGTCTCACAAGTGACTCTGACAGATTTTCCTCCAGAGGTGGTTCGACAGAGTCCCAACACAGATCTGTGGGCAAGGGTGAACCCGGAGCCCACTTATGTACAAATTAGAAGAAGAAAGCAGCAATGGGTTGGACATGCAGTATGGAAAGAGCCTTCACATGTGTCATGACAGGCCTTTGACTGGAACCTGCAGGGGATTAGGAATTGAAGGTGCCTGAAGCAGATCTGGAGGCGGAGCTTACCTGCCGAAATCAAGATCATCAACCTGCCCTGGGAGGCTGGAGCATCAGGCCTCAACGTGGAGAACTGTTGAGGCCCGATGCTCCACGAAGAGGACTAAGAAAGAACAAAACAATAACCCCTTCATGTCTCTAATGGTGTCATTCACAAATATAACGTGAAAATGAGGTAAAACAGTCAAGAATGACTGTAACTGCGCTATAGTGGCACGACTGTATGATGTTCTGTTGATGATGATCAAATAATTTGCACATTACCAAGATTAACATTCACTATTTTAATATTTTATAGCCTTTGCATTGTATTAATACGATGTGATGCTCAGTTCATGTTGCACATAAACAATTGATAAAATCTTGATAGCTAACTTTTTATTTTTGCACTTTGAGTACATTTGAGAACATTGACTTTTACCGTGATGAAAAAGTCAAACTGATTGAACTTGTTCAGACAGATATTTGTTTTTCTGGACTAAACATTGTGTGGACTTTTGGCACCTCTGTAATTCTCAACAAAACAAGGAAAATGCTACACTAAAGTTTGTTCCCTAATTAATAATCTGAAAACCCGATAAACTAACGTGTTGACACGGTATGATGATCAACGCAGCTCACTTTGAAAGGCGGTAACCACGAAAAAGGAAGGAAGAGCTGCCGTTTGCCATGTAAATATTACAATGGCACAGAAATGGGTCTTTTGATGTTTATCCTAAGTTGCCAAACCAATTGTTAATTATATTGATTTCTTGTTATCCGTCAAGAACTTTGACAATTGTCAAATACACTGAGAAATTAAATCATCAAATCTGCCGTCACTGCTACTTGTATCTATTTCTGCTTATTTGAAGGAGAGTTTTTGTGTTGAACAGTATAACCTGTTACCAGGCTGATTTCATGTCAAAATTGCCATATTTTTAGTCCTATTTGTACTAGAATCCCTAAAATACTTGCTCCAGCCAGTTGAAGGTGTGTGTCCATTGTCATATGCATTTCTCCAGGTCACATCTACAGAATATCAAAGAAATCCAGGTGATTCGAGTGGAAAGTTTTATTTTTGGGTTTTATTTTCCCTCCAAGTCAGTAATTGCAGTTGAGAGGCCTGATATTATCCATCAGCCGCTATCGGCACCAAGTTCCTCCAATACTGATCGTTGTTGATTGATCTGTCTCAAACTGAAGTGTCTTTTCGACCTCTGTAAAGTTCTTTGTGCTTCTAAACTCTGGTTGCATCCCAGGAAACAATTTCTCCTTCTCTTTCCAATTCATTTAAGTCCAGAATTTGTAACGGCGATAATGACTCTTGAGCGCGTTAAATCACGGCTGGTGTCTGTGTTTTTATGGTTTTGTGTTTGTTTGTGTTTGCTGCTGTCACTCCTCGTGTCCTCTTCGTCCCTCGGACCCAGCAGCGTATTAATTCAGCCGGTGACGCTCGCAGAGTTGACGATTGCTGATGGCTAATTGACAGTAATCTGCGCTGAGTTTGTGAAATGATTAAAAAGCCACATGTGGTCTCGTGATTGGTGTGAGCTGTGTGGTCCTTCCAGCTGTTGATAGTAATTTCCAGATGTTGCCTTCCCCTGTGTCACATCCACAACAGACAAACACTGTGTTAATGGCTTGTAAACCCAATGCCGTTTGTGTTGGGGGGATTTATGAAAACTGAGGTTTACATAATTGCGCTCTCTCTGCAGATCGACGACAGCGATTCCACCTCCGAGTACTCCGACGACGACGTGATGGGCCGCGGTCGGTCGGAGCCGGAGACTAAACCCATCCTCTCTGTCCGTGAGTGTCGTTTTGTGTGCTTTAGCTTTTTACGTCAGTCGTAAGTGTGAAAACTGACTGAAGTCAGAGTTGTAAACACGGTTACGACAAGCGGAATGAACAAATACTCCAATATCGTGAGTGCCAGTAGCACAAAGCAACAGTCATGACTGCACATTTAATTTCACCCCAATCCTACTCACAAAATCATACTGTACATTTATATAATTACAAAAGGAACATGTAACTGCAAGTTAAAAGTTCAGGTTTAGGAGGATTGTGGATCATTTGATTTACAGACATGGCAAAAAATACAACCTCTCTTGTGTGGTGATGGTAAAACATGCAAGACGAAAGTTGGTGCGTTTTAAGTACTTTGTTTCTTCAAGTTTTGTTTTTCTGTTTTGTATGTTCCACATTTCTATTTTTTTATAACATTTTTTCATAAACATTTCACAAAGTCCCAATAATGAGTCAAGACAAACACTACCGAGTTTATCCCACAGTTCATTCATACACATCCCTGGCAATTTTCTTTTGTATATAATTCTTGAGTGTTATTTCTCCACTGCATTACTTTCCATTACGGCATTATTTTCCCCTGTATACTATCAAAATGAGATACTTTATTCTTTTCTTTATTGGAGATGGGCAATGTTCCAGAGGTGGAGGAATACTGATGTGTTACTGATACAGGGTTTGAAGGAGAAGCTGGAGTCCATTATCATACCAAGGTTATGCACAGAGGGGGAGGAAAAGACTTTCTGACCATCAATGAGAAGGGAGAAACCCTGAGTCGAGGGCAGGAGGGTCCAGCAATGATGAGGACGGTTTTGTTGCTGTTGCATTTCAGGAAGTTAGTGTCCATCCGGATTGTGATGGTGGAGAGAATGACCGGGGTGATGGATCTGGTTGAAATTTACAGTTGTGTGTTGTCAGCGTAGCAGTGAAAATCAAGTTTATGGCAGCTGTCCAAGGGGTAACACAAAGGATGAAGAGGAGGGGGCGAAGCACTGAGCCTTGAGGGATACCCTGGGTGATCGAGGTGGTGTGGGATTTGCAGCTGTTGACGGAGACGTAGCGGCGGCCATCAGAGAGGTAGGATGTGAGAGCCGAACCAGTGATGCCAAAGAATGTAGACGGTTGAGAAGGATGGAGTGTTTAATGTGTCGCCGGTGAGGTGGAGGTGGTGGAGGAGGAGGGCGAGGGAGCCAGAGTCGGGCTGCCGCGGTGGGTACGGAAACCAGATTAAAATGTTTCTCGGAACTGGCAGGAGTGGAGATATTACTGAAGTTGTGTGTTAAGTGTGTTTTAGTGTTTTGGACAGAGCAGAAGGTTGGAGATGGGTCTGAAATTATCCAGGTTGTGATGATCCAGGCCAGGTTTTGTCAGGATGAGAGTGATTGCTGTAAGTTTGAGTGAGGGTGGGGCAGAACCAGTGGTGATGATGACCGGGCAGACGGGCTTTGGTGAGGGGCGATGGGCCGGGTCCAGGTGGCTGGTGGTGAATTTCATGGTGGAGAGGAGTTTGGAGACTTCAGATGGAGAAAGTGGTGACAATGATAAACTACAGTATGACTGTGTAGTAGATTAAGTTCTGGTTCTGGGGAGGAGGAGGCGGGTTGTCTGTGTATTGTTCAACAAATCGTGTGGCCCAAGATGAACCTGACATTTTTCTGCAGGATACATTGTGATAAAATATATCCATAGAAATGTAGAAATAAATTCTGCACACCGTCAAGAACCGTTTCAAGGTTTTAATCAAAGTAATATTTCTGAATAAGAGCAATATGCTCGAAACATCACTTCAATTAAAGCTTTGAAAGGAGAATTGATTGTGTGCAGAGTTTATTTCTACATTTCTATTGACTTTTTAATTCATCCAGCACCTAGTAAGTTATTATTTGTGAAGACATGCATGTCTTCAATCTTAATTCATAATGAAAGTAATTTTCCCAACATTTCCCTCATATACTACTATATGGAATTTTTTTAAGGGCCCTTAGTTCAAAAGCAACTGGATTGAAAGTATTCATTTGAAGAAGACAGAATGAACCTTGCTGCACTTATACCGAATGTTTTTCTCTATATTTCTGGTTTTGTGCACCTGATGAGGCAGCCCTGACGGAGCTGATCCTGTTGGTTCACAAGCACTGAAACTGAAATTACATCATAACACGACACTATTGGTTTTGGCGTAGCAAAGAAGTACCTGTGACTGAAGGGATTTGGGGACATTAAGTCATGAATTCTGTCAACCCAGGCTAATGTCAATGTTCTTATCATACCGCGTCATAACAAGGATCTAAGGCCATGACAAAACTGGACAGGGGGCCCAAACTGTGTGCAAAGAGAGACATATTTTATTAACTAGATTTGCATGAACCTGGCTTTTGGCCATGACAAAACCAAACAGGAAAGCCAAATCATGTACATTTTTAACAACTATATTTGCAAAACATAAAATCCAAAGCGAGTGGCTCTGTCAGTAATATCAGTCATGTAC
>JAQQAE010019691.1:0-10863 GCA_029823295.1 Pseudamia nigra | reverse complement strand
CGTGTGCAGTGTCCACGGACACACTACCAAGTCATTAGCCAAGGTAAGAATACATTTAAAAAATTTTTTAGAACTAATTTCATGCGTTCCGTTTCAGATAATTAACATAAGTTCCTTTTCAAATTATAATAATGAATAAATGTGCACATACAGGTGTGTAATACATACTTTATATGGGAGTTTCCGTGGGTCCAGAACGGATTAATTGGTTTTACATGTATTTTTATGGAAAAACTCGCTCCGGCTAATGAATGATTCACCCAATGAACGTGCCGCTGGAACAGATTATGTAAATTCATTAGCCAGGGCACCACTGTATTTTATCTGATTTTTCTTGTCATTATACAGTCATTTCTAACACAGAGGGAAAAACCTGAAGTGCTCTTAGCCAGAGTTCTCATAAAAAAGCAATTTTACAGCCTGTGTTGTTGTGTCACTGCAGAGATTTACAATGTTATTTTAGATTCAAGCCAACAAAAAAATTAAGACCTCAAATAATCAAATTTACCTGATTAAATCTCTCTCATGGGGGTGACTCACCTGGTAGCACACACCCAGGTTTTAATTCAACTTGAAGGCCTTTGCTGCATGTCACTCCCAACTCTCTCTCCATCCATGTTTCCTGTGTCTGTATACTATCTCTATCAATAAAAACAAAAAAAAGCTGTAAAAGAAAAAAACTCTAGTCTATAATCTGTAAAATTTCTGCAAAACCAAAGCTGTATACAATATAACACTCCTGATGATTTTCACTGGCATTTCATCAGTACTGTACAGGAACACATTACTGTTACCACATGGGAAAGATGTTGTTCCTGTGGTATTATTTACATTTCCTACTATTTCTACAGTATATGTACAAACATGCTTAAACAGCGAAGCATGTACGTGGGATTCTAATCCTGTTGCTGTTAGCAGTGAATGAAAAATTCATAAACTACAGGAGGACGTTTACATAGGCTACTGCTGAACATGATATACAAAGGTCCAACTGGTGATGACAGAGATGAGGGGATTTGAGACGGAGACTGAACGACCCTCTGGTTCTGTCGGTTTGAGAATCGGGCTTCAGTACAACTCACAGCAGGACTGATGTCAAGACCTGAAATCGAGAAACCATACTATTCCTCTTTACAGTGCTGTCTCTCCTTTTTACGTACACTCTCACAGCCGTAGAAACAGGAGAAAATAAAGAGATGCTTAGGTAGGTTGGAAGATCCTGGGGGTTTGGAGGGTATTTTCTCAGCAGAGAACCGCAGAAAAGACATTATAACGTGTCATCTGGGTTGAGACTACTAAAAGGGGGATTCACACAGAGCTCAAACTACA
The DNA here is from genome assembly GCA_029823295.1 of Pseudamia nigra. Taxonomy (NCBI): domain Eukaryota; kingdom Metazoa; phylum Chordata; class Actinopteri; order Kurtiformes; family Apogonidae; genus Pseudamia; species Pseudamia nigra. The sequence continues at coordinate 9,534 of JAQQAE010019691.1, read as the reverse complement.
CCATTAGCTTGTTTTTGTAACTATCCATCCATCCATTTTCTACCCCTTAATCCTTGTGAGGATCGGGGGGTGGGGGGATGCTGGAGCCTATCCCAGCTGACTTGAGCGAAGGCAGGGTACACCCTGGATGAGTCGCCAGTTCATTGCAGGGCTAATTTACGTATAAACAGCATTTACATTTGTGGCCTTGTCTTAAAGAGTGAGAGTCATGTTCTTTGACTTCTCCAGCGCTGTCAACACTATCCAGCCCGCACTGCTGTGGGGAAGCTGGAGGAGGAAGCTGTGGACTGTCACCTGACCATGTGGACCATTGACTACCTTGCCGACAGACCACAGTGAGGCTGCGTGACTGCATGTCAGATGTGGTAGTCTGCGCCAAGGGGGCTCCCCAGGGGACGGTCCTTTCACCCTTCCTATTCTCTATGCACACATAAGACTTCAGACACAACTCCAATCACTGCCATCTCCAGAAGTTCTCCGACGACACTGCAGAAGTGGGCTGTGTGTCAGAGGGGAACAAACTGGAATACAGGGGAGTCATCGCAGACTTTGACAACACCTCCCACCCACTGCACCACACTGTGGAGGTCCTGAGCAGCTCCTTCAGCTGTAGACTGTTACACCCACAGTGTAGGAAGGAGCGTTACCGCAGGTCTTTCCTCCCCACAACCATCAGACTGTACAACTCCACACAGTGATTCATTTGGACAATATAGACTCCACACTGATAAAAAAAACACCCACACACTCATTCATATTCATACAACACTCCACTCCTCCTCAGTTGTGCTCTGCAATTTCAAATTTTAAATATAAGCCCATTATTCTCTGCACTTTATAACCATTGCATTGAGTAAATAATTCCATCTGTAAAAGTTATCCTGTGCAATTTGTACATAATACAGTCTGAGTGCAATACTTTTTCTCCTCTGATGCACCTTATTTCTTTTTCTCTGTGTGTGTAAATGAGGTATAATTTAAATTTTTAATTTTAATTTTAATCTTAATTTACTTGCACTTATTATTTATATTATATTTATTCTCTGTGTCAACACTATGCTGCTGCTACAAAGGACTTTCCTCAGTGTGGGATAAATTCAGTCTATCTTATCTTATCTTAAACACCAGTCCTATGTGACCTTTGAATGTACATTGTCCAGGTCAGTTCATTAAATGATTCTGGAAGAGACTGAGGTGCCATGATCAATGTCTGAGTGTCCAGCGTCCTCAGAATATATAGACTGTACTGTTTATGTCGTGACAGAGTGACCGTGATGACACCTATTGGTTTCTGAAGGGCGGTTTTGAGGCCAAGTGGGTTGTCACTTCCTGGATGAAATTTTGGACCCAAAAACAGGATGTAACCATATTTGGCCAAATGGTGGTTGAGCTACTGGCGCATAGTGTGTCAGGGGTCTTATGGGTAAGCTAACGCTAACTGTTCACTGACTGATAAAACTTCAACAAGCATTGCCAAACAAAGTCACATTACAGTGTTGTTAGTGTAAACTCTTACCCACCACTACAGTTGAGTGTGTTTCAGGTAAAACTATGGTCTGTTGAACAAATACAAAAGTCCAACTCGGTCCAACTCCACTGGTGAGTTGAGTTACCAGAGCGACATGTCAATCAAAGCCCAGCACTGCGGTGATTGGTCAGATTTTTTACTGTAATATTTTAATAACTTATTAAAAAGCTAAAGATTGACCACCAAATCACTTATTAGAGGGTTCAAATAAAACATTTGAGACCATGAAGGCATGACAAAACATATTTACTTTGTATATTCAGAGAGAAGTACAGTATAACTCTACAGGAGTCAGAGCTTCTGGGATTCCATCGAACAATGCACCAGCAGCCAACAGAGGTGTTACAACGTTAAGCTAGTTCTGCATCAGCCTCACTGAATGAGGTTGACCACTGGTGCATGTGCACACAAACGCCATTTGCACACAAAAATTCAGATGTATAAAGACTAAAATGAAATTGAAAATGTGTGCAGCCCCATGCTGCCTTCAAGGCTTGTGTATGCATGTTTCTACAGTTATTGGTCCGTTAGCAACACATAGAGGTAATGCTGGGAAACTGTTAATGACAACAGTTATTGTCCACACCAGAGACACATGGTGAACAATTAATACATCCAATAGATAAATAGATAAGTGGATATAAAAGCGTGTCTAAAGTGGTGTGGAAAATAATTTTAACAACAATGGCTTTAGTCTTATTATAGGATGTAGGAAATGGCGCAGTGTGAAGAGAATGCATATTTAGAGACTGATTTTCTGGTTCAGGATGACAACTGACTCATCAGACACTTTACGTTTCCATCAACAAAAAGTTTGAAATGCTTCAGCCTCACTTCTGCGTTCATTTACAATAATATTGTGTGTGATCCAGGTGGACAAACACTTCTTAATGAACAATGTATGCACTTTAACCAAGGTCGGTGGTCAAGATGTGTACCTGGTGCGCAGAACTCCTGACATCAATTCTTGGTCCTCTCATAGTTTGTAATTTAATTGACTTTAACTTTTCCATCAAATTTTGTGGAAAACAGGTTAGTACCATACCAACATGAAAACACAACCTTAATGGTTGGATGGTGGGTAAATAAACAGCCTTGGAGGAGGGATGTGTTTTCTGTGTGCCTCTACTTTTTAAATTCAATTTCATATTGTAATATGAATATATCATCTAAAGCAGGCATAATGCAAAAGGCAAGTGATGGTGTCTGTGGTTTGAAGCAGCCACATGTCGTTGACAAAAACACATATTTCTATGTTTTAATGTGTAAATATGTCTTCAATCTCAGAGAACCTGCAACATTTTTCTTGCAGGTTTTTGAGTTTTTTCCCATCAATGTGCCACTTTTATTCTCAGAAAATATTTGAGTTTTTATTTTCACTTTTCCCACATGTAAACATGATTTTTGATCGTGCAGAGAAGAGAATTTCACTGCAGGGTATCTTTACGTGTATTTGCATATTGAAATGGAGGGGTGCCAAAGGAGGAGTCTGATATTCCCTCATGTGTGTTCAATTCCATTATGACTGAGATGTACAAAGAGAATGTGCTTGGATTCATTTGCATGCTGTGTTTCAAACATCTGGATTTGTTTGTGAATATGGTGTTTTCTTTATTTAAGTGTATGCCATGTTTCAGTAAGAAATCCATGCGAGTCTTTGTACACGAGGCCCCAGGTGTGGATGTGAGCGCCTAGACTCTCCTGCACTCTTGGTGGAAGGGCAGTGGAACGGGACATTTCTGATATGCCTCAACATTTATGTTTTTCTACAAATTTTATTCAACTCAATTCAATTTTATTTGTATAGCACCAATCATAATCGCCAATTATCTCTAGGCGCTTCACAATTCAAGGCCAGGACCTCATGACTATACAGAGAGTAAACCCAACAGAACCACCATGAGCAAGCCAAAGGCAACAGGGGGGAGGAAAAACTTATTTTAACAGAAGAGAAAACCTTTCATGAGAGGCTTGATTCTAACCATAGTCGCATACATTAGTGACAGAGTAACCATTATGTCACCCATTGCTTTTTGAACCAATATGTTTCTGAGAAACTTGACACTTCCTGATTCGCATTTTGGTGCCAAAATCATAAAGTGGCCATATTTTGGCAAATAGGGCGGAGGTGCATCAACTTACTCATTCAGTAAAACCTCAAGTAATTTTATGGTGCAATCTCTGAATGACATTTACAGGGGGTCAGCCCTATGTTTCCTGGTCCTGTAAGGGTTAGGGGTTAGTGGTTAAAAATAGTAATAGTACTAGGGAACAATGTTACTATGGAAAATAGCGACTAGAGAACATTGTGTTTTAGCCATAGACTGTATACACAGTACTGTATATGTTGTTGTCCTTTCAGCTGCTCCCCTCAGGGGGCGCCACAGCAAAATACCAATGAGTCTCATGTTTGATCTGGCATAGGTTTTTATGTCGGATGCCCTTCCTGACACAACCCTCACAACAAGGGAAAGACTCTCGTCCCTGGGTGGGCTTGAACCACCAACCTTTCGGTTAACAGCCAAACACGCTAACCAATTGCGCCACAGAGGGCACTTACATGTAACTGGGCAAAATGACCGTCAAGTCACCCATTAGTTTCTGAAGGGCCGTTTTGAGGCCAATCAGGTTGTCACTTCCTAGATGGCATATTGGAGCCAAAATCAGGATGTAACCATATTTGGGCGAACAGCAGTGGGGCTTATGAAGCATTCGTACCAGGGGGCTCATGGGAAGCTAATATTAGCCGCTAACTTACTGACACAGTAAAACTTCACCACACAGTGTCAAACAAAGTCATATTACATGTTGTTAGTGTAAACACTTACCCACAGCTGCAGTCGAGTGAACAGCCCCGGTCATTGACCCCTGGATTTAGTCAATAAACAGAATGTATAAAGATGTGACTCTGAAAAAGGCAGAGCTTCACACATCCATCCACCCATTTTCTACCTCTTCATGCTCATGAGGCTCGGGGATGCTGGAGCCTATCCCCTGGTACACCCTGGATGAGTCGCCACTTCATCGCAGGGCTGACACATAGAGACAGACAATTCAATTCAAAGTCAAACACTGTCCAAAATAATCAAAAAAATTGACAAAGATGATGAAAAAAGAGAAAAATGATCACAAAGATGAACAAAATATTCACAAAATGAATTCATTCAGTAGAAACAGAAACAAAAAATTTAACAGAATAACAAAAAGTGAACAAAATAATGAAGGAAAATTAATAAAATAAACAAGAAAATAAACAAAAATAAGGAACAAAGATGGATAAAAAAAAAAATCAAAGTATACCCACAAATGCTCCAGAAAGAAACAAAATAGCTCCAGAAAAATGAAAAAAAAAAAAAACTGGACAAAATTGGACACAAAATTAGCCAAAAATCCAAAACTAATTGGCAGTTACATAATAAAAAGCTGCACAACCCATTTTGAGTCTCAATTCTAATGATGCACTGATGACACATTTCACAGACTGATAATGTAGGAATGTTTTAAGCCACATGTGGCTCTGGAGCCATGGGCTGCACAGCCCTGCTCTACGGAATCCATGGAGCCGATCGGAAGTTCCGCCAGTGGTTTTACAACTATAAGGTACCGTTACCTCTGCCAGGGATGTTATGTGTTTGTCTGTCTGTTGACAGGATAAATCAAAAAGTCATGAACAGATTTTGGGAATGGCCTTAGGACCAATCAGTTTGATTCTGGGAGTGATCCAGCTCTTCATCTGGATCCAGGAAATTTTTGAAGCATTTTTTGTCATTGCGACATACGGCCAATTTCAGCATGTTTGCATGTAACTTTATAAAGAATGTCCAGAATGCATTGCAAAAGAATCCTGGATACCGTCACAGTAGGTTCTATAATATGTTTACGTTTCATCTGAATCCTGGAAATATTGTGGACCCTATGATCCAGAACAGTGAAGTTTAGGGTTTTCATGGAATATTTGTCAACAAATAATGGTACAGACCTGCAACTAACACCACATTACAGCCAAGATTCTGCTGAATCAGCATGACAGTAGATTTTATTTTTTGTATCTTCATTATGTATGGACCTAGATCCAGATAAAAACTGAAATTATGGAAATATCAATTTGAACTAATAATGATATGAATGTGATTCCAAATGCTATGGGTATGTTTTCAAGGTCAAGGAATCCGGTAATGTAGATAAAATACATGTAGGCCTACTATTGTTGGGTGTAAATCACATTCTGGGAAAAAATTAGCTGCTTGGCAAAACCTTGTACAAACCTTGTACAAAAGCAAAAAATAACTATATCAGACATGTATAATAATACATGACACAGCATAGACATGCAAGCTTTCATTTTATCCACCTCTCTGTAAGTAAGTGATGGATGTGGATGAAATGAAGGAATGTTACTACCAACATGGGGAACAGTGCAGCTAGTGGTTAAGAAACCAGCAGGATATTTACCACCACACAATAAAGAAAGAAAAAGAAAGTAAAAACACAGACCCTAGCAATATTAACTATTTAGGACGTTATACCTCAAAACAAAGTTATATTTCAGGCAATTACCCTAAACTGAGACTAAGGTAACTTCTTATGTGGAAGGAATTTTAAGACATATTTAAAACAACGTGAATGTTTACAGCGAGACAGAAATGACGTAAAATTCTTAGACTTTTAAACTCTGTGCCTGCAGTCAGTAATATCTTTTTGAGCTCCCGTTTAACAGCTTAGGCTCTTTTCTTCCTCCTCATTCCTCTCTCCCTCATCCAGAAGTGTTGTAAAGCTATGACAAATAGAGATTTGGCTTGCATCCTCTTACTCTCTTTGCACACAGAGCAGAAGAGCGGAGCTCCTCTCTGAGGGTCTGGTTTCAATTTCTGGAAAATGAAGAGGTTGTGAGAAAAAGAGAGGGAAAAACTCTTGCCTTGTAAATCCATTATTGTTCAGGATATATCAGAAATCCAGCCTTAATAGCACTGTTTGTGTAGGATCTACTCTCAATCCCCTACTACATAATCTTATTCGCCGACCGAGGTTTAGCTGCGTAAATAAACACAGTAATGGATCCTCTCTCATACAGCAAAGAAAAAAAGGAGAAAAAGAGGCACCCTTCAACCCAATCTTTTCCAGATGGCACCAATAGATCACATTATTTACATCGGCTGTGTTCGGGTTCCCAAGGATACGTTGCTCAGTTATACCGTCGTTGATTCAATGACCCAAAACACTTCTTTTTTTTCCTTACCCGGGCCTTGATTAGCCCAGGATCCAAAGAAGATGGATCTCTGTGGCGGAACAATATGCTGCTGATGCACAGATGTGGTGTCAGTCCGACGCACCTTCTCCAAACGATAAACCCTCCTGTCTTCCACCTCCGCCCATCTGGGTTTCCTTATGATATTCAATCCTCATGCTGGGTGCGCATTATGCACTGATCAGCGTGCATCGTTTCCATTAGCGTAGTTTGCTCCCCCTCGTTCACCCGTGAACTGCGCTGCGATCCTTGGGACTCATTACCTCTCCACTGTCTCAGTGTGGTTACGAGTAGTTAGCTTCGATCATGACCTCTAATTGTTTCTCCTTGTCTTCCAGCTTCGAGATGAGCAGCTGGTGGGAAGAAGATAGAGTATGCTGAAAACTCTGTCCAGCAGGAGGAGACATGCACAGGAAAAAAAAAATACTGTTGTTTTGCCCCTACGTTTGATTTCCAGTCTGTCTGAAGTGGAGGAATTCAGCGAAAGTCCTAAAACTACACTGTGCAAATACCCTACATAGCCAGGAAGTGGGTTACAGGTAAATTCATACACCTCTCCAAGGGTGGAATATTCACATTATTTTAGTTAAATCAAATGTGATACAGTGGAAAAACAATGCCAATTTCAAAAAATATGGGAAGTAAATAAAGCGTAAATAAAAACGCAGTGCAACGATTTTCAAAAATCATAAACCAATATTTTATTCCTAGTAGAACATCAGAAACCATACTGAAACTGAAACATTTTATCGTTTCATGGGAAACATTAACTCCTTTTGTTTGATGGCAGCAACACATCTCAGAAAGTTGGAGTAGGGGAAACAAAAGTCTGGAAAAGTAAAATCAAAAACAATTAGAGGAGCATTTGACAACTAATTATTGAGCGGCAGCGGCACAGCAGATAGAGTGGGTCACACCCCGCTCTGTCCTAGTCCGATGTTGTGTCCTGGGGCAAGAAACTTCACCCACTTTGCCTTGTATGAACGTAGTAGTCGGAGAGGCCGCTTTCCACATTTCCATCAGTCTGCCCAGGGCAGCTGGAGCTACAGATGGAGCTTACCACCACCAGTGTGTGACTGTGGAGTGAATGAATAATGGATTCAATGGAAAGGATCTTCGGGTGTCCAGAAAAGTGCTATATACAGTACAGCAAATCTGATCCATTATTAATGAGGTTAACTGGTAACAGGTCAGTAACCGGTACAGAGCCTCTCAGATGTAAAGACGGACAGAGGTTCAGCAATCTGCGACAAACTGATGATCTAAAAATTGTGGAAAATTTCAGATTCATCAGTGTAGAGTTGTGACAAATTTGAAAATCCCATCATCTACAGTGTATATTATCATCAACAGATTCAGAGAATTATGGGGGAAGGTAGAAGGTCATATCAATTTAAAATGGTTTGAGGTGAAATGAAAACTGTTGTGTGGTCAGATGAATGTCTCAGACCATTTTAAATGAGCTTTGGCCCAGAGAAGAAGGTGGCATTTCTGGGTCATGCTCACATACAGTATGTCTTCTCCTTAACATGAGACAGCTTTAACTTGGATGTGTGGATTGCACAGTGAAGTGTGTTCACAGTGATTTCTGGAAGTGTTCCTGAGCCCATGCAGTGATGTGCACTGATTGCCTGTTTTAATGCAGTGTTGTGTGTGGGGCAGTCCACATAGAAATTCTGTATTTGAAATCAATCAAGAATAACAGTAGAGTATATGAAACATAATAGTAGTCGTTGTGCTGTAAAATGGTCCCTGTCAGTGTCTGTGACCCTTCTCTTTATGTTCCACTTTAAACGTTGTCAGCTTAAATGTGAAGCAACGTGACACAACAAGTGTAGTGGTTTGTGCTTAATAAAAAGGTCAGTTCTTCTGGTGGTTAAAAATATTGACTGTGGATATTCTTGCTTTCATAAAATAATTTTGTTTTTATTTGCAAATGAAAATAACTTGCTCTTTCTAAAAGTAACTACGAGGTTTAGAAACACTCTTCAAATCTGGCACTCTTCAATGAAAAATTTTCATAGGGGAGCTAATAATTTTGGCCTCATTCTACTGCATTTTAAGGTTGATCTTAGGAAATGATACTCCATTCGGCCTCTGAATGAGAAGGGGATAAAAAACAAAAGTCAGAGTCTACAGTGAAAACAGCCTGCAAGAGTGCAGCTTAAAAACATATAAGACAATAACACAATATGAAAGGTGAAGTAAATTAAAAACCTAACATTAGTGAAAAACCTGATTCAACTCTGCAAGAATATAAAGTGCATAGTTTGAGTTAGGCAGAGCTGTCACATAAAGTACTGAACATTAATTGTGTGATTTAAGGTTCAAGCTACGCACAGCGGAGGGAAGTATACTTTTCGGGGTGTAGAGCATTTTATGGAGTATTACCGTCTGCTTGAAGGGAGGGGAACGCGCGTCTGTTCGGGGAACACGCGTCAAACGCGTGGCGTGCCAGAAGGGCCAGTGTCACGACTGATAGACGAGCAGACAGAGCAGAGACTCAAGAGCAGGGGTTCAGAGTGGGGTTCAGTGTGATAGAGTTTATTATGACAATACACACACTGATAGGGCAAGGCGAACTGACAGGTCGACGAATGAGCAGAGAGTCGAAGGGCCGAGCAAACAGGGAATCCAGAAAACAGTCCAAAAGTCGGGAACCAGGCAGGCAGAATATCCAGATGGGGGAAACAGGTCGGAACAGGGAAGACAGACGGGTTCAGGTCGGGAACAGAACAGGATGGCCGATTGCGTGAGGGTA
>JAQQAE010019690.1:0-10863 GCA_029823295.1 Pseudamia nigra | reverse complement strand
CCTCCCCCGCGCTCACCCCGTACCCCCTGCCCTAACCTTGATAGATTTTGCCACATTGATGGATTTTCAATGATAGATCCATTCATCAATAACACCATTAATCGATGGATTTATTGATACGTAGATTTGATGTATTTTTTCCACAAAGAAACTCTTACCTATCACTGATGGCTGGAGACTTCTTATATGGTTGACAAAACATCACATTTGCCCTTGAATCTAATCTCAGCCAACTGAATTCACTTAACCATGCAGGCAGGACTTTCCTGGTCGTATGTTCATACAGTTTATTTTCTTCTCCCTCTGCCTTTCTATTCTTGCCAGGGTAACATCCCTTTGTTGGGGTGTCAGAAAAGACATTGTGGATGAAATTACTGCTGAATTTTACTACAGCTTTCACCAGTTGAAACCGTGCATGTTTCTGCAGGAAAGATGCTGAAGATTAATAATCATCCAGCCCGGAAAAAATTTGCTCCACAGGTGGTGCCCCAATTGCCGAAAATGCCCAAGTGCATTTCAAACATAGCTGAGCGTATGCAAGAATACAAAATGCATAAATACGTCAACAAAAAATGGCAGCTTCCATAAAGACGTGATGGAGCCCGTTTGGCAGTCATTTAATGATGGGACAATTTTTCCTAGGCTTTAGACTAGGCTTCAAAGCCGTAGTGTGTGTAGTCAGTAAGCCAGTCAGCAGAAAACTGCAGGAGCAGCACCGCCAGAAATCATGGGGGCAGTGTTGCACAGTATAGCCCAATCGCAGAAGCTAATACTAGCTACTAGCTTACGGACGTGGTTAGACTTCACCAAGCAGTGCCAAACAAAGTTATACTATGGTGTTGTTAGTGTAAACACTTAACAAAATAAATGATTCTTATTGTTTTGGGTAGTTACAAGTCACAAGAATGGATGCCACACTAAATATGGAGTTTTGCCTGTTGAGGCCATTTAGTTCTGATGTGTTTATACTGTGCATTTTCAATATTTTTTTATCTACAGTCCTACAAAAACAACAAACTAAAGCTGGAGATTTGCAAGTCCTGCTCCCATAACAATTTTAGCATTATGATTATTCATTTTTGTGCATGTGTATGATCATTAGAAATGAAGTTTAGACACCAAACCCAAGGTGGCCTAGGACTTGTGCACACCATACTGTATGTCAGCATATTTACAGCTGATTTAGCCACGCCTCATCCTGTCTGCCACATGCTTTCTCCTGCTGCCATAGTTCACTGAGAACATGAAACGTTACCACACTGTCTATATTTATTACCTCCGCCAAGGAGTGGCGGGGGTTTATGTTTTTACCAGTGTTTGTCTGTCTGTTACTTAGTTAGTTAGCAAGATTAGTAAACAGATTTTGATTAAATTTTCAGGAGAGGTGTGAAATGAGACAAGGAACCATTGATTACATTTTGGTGGTTATCCAGCTCATATTTCAGTGCACAGCATTTATTTATTTGCTGGGTTGAATGCATTCCAATGCTCAGTCTTTAGAACAGAGCTGTGATTCACAATCACTGCTCACTGGCCAACCTATTAAAATCTAGAAGGTACAGGATGTAGGAAAAAAACACTAAACACTAAACCCAGACTGTAATAATGTCATACAGTGGACATGAGCTGCCTTGGCAGAGATCTACGCTCTCCCTTTCCAGTTGATTTTATTGTTGCACTAAACTCAGTGCATTACATTTTTACTTTTAGTCTTCTGGAGGTGTGAATCAGTGTACCATCAGAACCCCCCACTCTCAGAGGGAACACTGCACTCCTGATTTAAAACATAACACAGGCGGGTCATTTTCAATGACTGACTGCATGCACTGAACTGTGACATCTGCACTGTGATGAATGGGGACAAATACATGAAGTGTTACACTGCATGAAATGGAAATTCTCATGATGGACATAGTGACACCACCCAAAAAGTGAATCCAAAACATCACACGGGGCAGGCTGCTGAATAGATCAGTGTTTTGCTACCTTTCATCACATTAAATCAAAATAAATCAATTGGACTGAATCTGACCTGTTGTCAGTATAGAGGAAAAGAAAAATGTTATCATCATTATCATTAAAGGCATAGTCTGCAACATTTCTCCTGATCAATATATTAACTTATGCATTAATAATCCTCCATCATCATTTCTGTCCATGTCTCAGTGTGTAATGGTGGATCAAGGTGCACAGACCCTCCCCTCTGCCTGGATTTTTATTCTCTTATCTTATGTGTGTGGGTTTTGGTGAAATTTTCCTGCAAAACATTCGCACAGATTTTTGTGATGCAGAGGGTGAATTCATGTAGGGTACAAACACTTTGAAAATCAAAAGAAAATAGCCTTCTCTTTGTTGACTTCACAGATTTTTTTTCTCAGTATCATCTTACCTAAACACATTTTAATGCCCTCTCTACCACCTCCCTCTCTCACTGTGTTGTTTAGGGGAGAAATCTGAATGGTGCTGTTTGCAAATACAAGCGAGAGGCAATTTATCCTTCAGCTTTACCACAGTGTGTAATGCAGCAGGACGTGAACACAGACATGACCATCAGATTAAACCTAATGAGGTTTTTCAAGTAACACACTGCTGAATAAAGCACCACATGTTGCGTGTGATTGAAATAAACTCTCCATGTGAGTGTCTACAAAATCAAAGTGTTCAGAGATTGATTCAATCTGGTAACACACAGGGTTCTGTCACTCACATTCACAGCTATTGTCTGACCTGTTGTTTGAACCAAGGTTTTTCCAACAGCTCTGTCAGGATAGCAGATAAAGAACAGCTACCGGTACTTAAATTATTTTCCTATCAGTCTCCTGCTGCCACTGTTTGTTTTCCAATCGCAGCTCCCTTTCAGCTCGTGTCCAGAGAAAACTTTCCGATTTACATCATAGCAGGTCTGTAGACATCTTAAAATGTCTTATCAGTATTTTGCTGAAGACTATTTTTATACTGTATAAAACATAATACCGGTATAACTATAATACTTTTTGTATTAATTGTATAATAAAATATGAGTTGATATCACATGCAGTACTTTAGCATCAGAAGATTTTTTGTCATAACTCAAAGAAAACAAAGTTTTACATCAGAGAATCTGAGACTCATTTTTACCTCTCAGCCCGGAGCTGATAGGGTATTGTTGTCAGCCAGGCAGCCAAGCAGCTGGGCGTGTGGGCAGCTGGGAGGAAACATCTAGCTTGTGAATTCGATACTACAGAAGAAAGTAATGCAGGTCAGTCGAATTGATACCATAGGTGTATCTGTTAAATATCTTAGTCAAGTTAAATTTCAGTAGTCAACTTTTAGAAGAACCTTGTGAGCGTGATAACTCCAGAAGGAAGAAATGAAACCACAATAAAAATCATAGAACATACCTCTTCCCAGTAGATGTTATTACTGCACCGCTCTGCTACCTGTGAACAACATCAAAGGTTTCAAATTTAAACTACGTCATGACGTCAATTATAATTATATAAACGAAGTCGAAGGATTTTAAGAAATAATTCACTCCATAAATGTAAGAAAACAAATCAGACTAGAGACATGGAGACAAACAGACTAAAGACAAAGTTCTGATAGGAAGGAAAATTGTTACCTAGTGCGACATTAGAGTGATTGACTGAGTTCACTTGTATGGAAGCTTCTGATTGGTACTTTGTCAATAGCCTTTTGGTCGTATTCCTCCCAAAGTACAGTGGTGCCTCGGATACCGACGATAATCCGTTCCGGTGTCATGGCCTGTATCCGAATCAGTCATTATCCAAAGTGACTTTTTCCATAGGAATACATGTAAATCCAATTAATCTGTTCTGGACCCATGACAAACTCCCATATAAAGTATGTATTATACATACCCCTACCTGCACATTCATTCATTATTATTATTTGAAAAGGACGTTATGTTAATTATCTGAAAAGGAATGAATAAAATTATTTCCAAAAATGATTTAGAATGGATTCTTACCTTGGCTTATGACTTGGTATGTGTCTGTGGACACTACACACATCCATAACTGTAAACTACTCCACCACGCTGCTGCCGGCGGCCCTACACGCCGACGCTAGCAGCTAGCTTCCCTAGCACTAGCGCCAGTGGCTAGCGCTAGCGGCTAGCGCTCTGTCTTCTGGGTCATTCTCGTCGAGACCCGGACGTGACGCAAACGTGACCCGGGCGTTGTTGTCCGGATAATTTGTCGTTATGAGGTTAAATTTTTTTGCAGTTTTTTTCATCGGTATCCGAATTTGTCGTTGTCAGAAGCGGTCGTTGTCCGAGGTTCCGCTGTACCTTGGTAGTAGACACTACCTTAAGGAGATTATGTGGTCATGTTGGTTTGTCTGTTCATGACAGATTATTCAAAAACTACTGGACAGATTTGGATGAAATTTCCACCAGATGTAGCCCTTGGGAAAAGGGCTACATCTGGAGATGATGTGGGTCAGAATGCTGATTCCGGATCAGTTTTTCCCGCCATTGAACATTGACAGATAGGGCCATTTTTCACATTTTTGCTAATATTATCAAAAACATTGCATCGATCAACATGAAACGATCTAGATAGAAATACAGTGGTACCTCGGACAATGACTTTAATCCATTCCGGCGTCACACTCGGAATCCAAATTTCTCGTTATCAGAAGAGACTTTTTCCATAGGAATACATGTAAAACCAATTAATCCGTTCTGGACCCACAACAAACTCCCATATGGCCCGGGACGTGACACGCTCCTAGCCGCCGTCGGCCCAGAAGTCGCGAGCAGGACGCGCTGCGTGCCAATGGCTTCAATGATGGTACAGTATCACCAGCGATTTCCTTCTCTTTGATCCAAAACAGCCGGAGCCTCTCCACAACACAAGCTAACGGCTGTTAGCCGCTGTTAGCTTCCGGGTCTTTCACGTCCGAGACCCAGAAGTGACTACAGGGTTACGGCTGTCAGCCGTTAGCCTGTGTTCGCTTGGTTAACTGCTGTTAATTTCGCTGAGACCTGGAAGTGATTAGTTGTTATCCGGTTAAAAACTCGTTGTCAGAGTTAAATTTTTTGCAGTTTTTTTCCTCGGTATCAGAATTTCTCGTTGTCAGAAGAGCTCTTTGTCCGAGGTACCACTGTAATTATTGATGTTGTGTGAAACTGCATATTTTGATCTGGACCCAGATCATGATTTGGATCTTTGAGACCAAAATATACAATTTTAACATGAACAAATAACAAATAAATAGTGTGAACAACAACTGTGTGATTGCAGAGTCAGTCAGCACTTATATAAAAAGGCAAAGTAAGAAATTATAATACAGTGACATGAAAATATTATTTGGCTTGTATTTCACTGTAGATAAACAAACATATTTTATGTGTTGATACGTCAGTTTCATTTCATTTATAAATATCCACAGTTGGTGTTAAGACCACAACACAAGAAAAAAATGTAACAAAGACAATTAAACGTTAGATAAAATTAGTCAGTTAAGTTAGATGCATTTACAATCTCAACCCCCCCCCAAAAAATCAATATTTTAAAGACCATAACATTAGTGACGGTTGTGTCAGGAAGGGCATCCGACGTAAAAAACCTATGCCAGATCAAACATGCGAATCATTGGTATTTCGCTGTGGCGACCCCTGAGGGGAGCAGCCGAAAAGAGAAGAAGAACAACAACAACAACGTTTAATGTGACTCTGCTGTTGCCCTTTTGTGATCAAGTAGCACCTGTAAAAAAGCCATTTTGGCTGTTTTTCCTCATTCTACATGCGGGATAGAGTAAGGTTGCAAAGGGTTAGAAAATTGCCGATAAATTTCCAGAAACTTTTCCTGAGAATTTAAGCTTGTTGCTTCTTGTGATTTTTTTGATTTTGTTCATACTTCATTCATTTCTTTAGGCTCAAAGTGTATTGTCTAAATGTGTATTTTCTTCATCTTGTTGATAGGCAGGCAGCATCATCATTGTTAGTGTGATTATCCCTGAAAGGAGAGGCCAAAGGTCAAACATAGTGCAAAGGAATTTCAGGTCAGGGCTGCTTTGCCTTGGTACCACTGGCATATGCCAATATTTTTCATGTTGTTGCTTCTTTTATGGCATTTTCATCTTTTAGAGCATTTTTTGTGTTATTTTAATTGTTTTATTGTATTATGTTTTCTGTTCCACTTTTTAAAATCTTTTTTACATGGTGTTATCATCATGTGACATTATGTTGTTTAATTTCTTTTGGTGTCTTTTTTTGATCATTTTCATGTTGTATATTATGCTACTGTTTTTTAAGCTTTTTGTCTTTTACATTGTTTTTGTCTTATTCTACCTTGGATTGTGTAAAAAATATTGATGGACATTCATGGTGATAATTATTCACACTGATGAGATTTGTCAGAATATATTTGGCAATATTGTCCAGTTCTCATTTGAAGTAAATAAAAATACCAGCTATCAACCCCCCCAGAAATGTTAAACTTTGCTGCAGGATAAACAACAAACATTTCTCAGTATTTGGAATCCATGCTGTGAACATGCTTGGATAAAGAAGTTGGTGAGAGGTTTCTCAGAAATCATAGGCTCTGTCAGCGTTTGCATTAACATCTGTCCCACAGCTCCAAGTCACTTCACACCTGGCATTAAATTGTGCCCTCAAATTTGTCTCTGAAGTGATAAATTGACTTTCCTGCTCAACTAAATATGCAAATGAAACTAAAAAGCTCATCCATAGCCCAAAACATAGAGGAAACTGTAATTTTATGTTGAACAGGATGGATATGATGGTTTTTTTTTTTTTTTTTGTATATTAAATTCACTGTGTGGCTGAAAGGCAGCAGCTTTTAAGATGAATGTTTCCTGCCTCATATGATGTGAATAAACCACTGCATCTTAAATATCAGCTGGCTGACTGCTGATCAAAGTAGTTCTATGGCATGATCAAAATGCACTGCATATTTAAATTCTATGTTTTTGCTCCTGATTTCTGCCTAGGAGAGTTTTAACTACATTACCTGAATGCTCACGTTTTGCTGGACACAATTCACTACAATGCTCATTATTCTGAATTTTTCTGCATCTTCTTCTCCAAAGGTGCTCTATCTGATCTTTACCATTGTGCTCCTCTTCTGGGCTTGCTTCCTGCCATTTTGGATCTGGCAGCTGCTGAGTCAGTTCCACACCTCGCTGCCCCTTTCCAACAAAGCCAAGCGCAACATCAACTACCTGACCACATGTCTGACGTACTCCAACAGCTGCATTAACCCCTTCCTCTACACACTTCTCACCAAGAACTACAAGGAGTACCTGAGGAAGCACAAGAGGTCATGGGCAGCAGGCAGCTATTTCAACAGAAGGAGCCGTTTTCAGCGTTCACCTCGGAGGTCACCATCAGCCAGCAGTCAGCAGTGTACTGAGAGCTTCATGCTCACACACACAGCCTCGCTGCGTGCACATAACAGCAGCTTGTGAGGTAAGAGGACACTTTATGGCTTTTCTTGTATTGTCAAAAGATAACAATGTGAATTGCAGACATTAAATTTAATTCACTTCGACCTCTTGTATGAACTGGTTTGCTTTGACAACATAAATCAAACCGGTAAACTGGAATGTGAGACCAGATGCTACACAATGGCCATAAAAGAAGAAATGAAACCAGAGCCATATATGAGGTAGTGGCTCTACTCTGTTACGTCGAGGTAATGCACATTTAACATGGTTTGATAATGCCAGTAAACAGCACTGTTGAATCTGGTTTGCCATGGCTTGGTTACCACACTTTTTAGGTGAAAGCTACAAGCTAATGCTTTTTAAACTTCTTTCATCACCTTCAAATTCGCAGTGCCGTCACATTTGTACAGTTTCAGCCCCTCATGTCTCCTGTTGTGTCACTCCAGAAAGCACATTAACTTTCTACGTTGTACCTTTATGCACAGCACACCAAGTCACTTTATGAAGTGTAATGTGTGAAATGTAATAAAGCAATGTGATTGCCATAATTATATATGTAAATAAACAAAACTCCTTTACATACACTGCAAGTTATATTGTATGTGTTGATTTAATACACAACAACCTGATCTCTCAATGTATGACTGAAAAGTTTATGTTTAATGTTATTAGCCCTAACAGGCATTAACTGACTTGAATGATGCTGAGTAATATCATTTAAGTCTCACAATTTTATTCTTCAAAGTCAAAGGAGACAAAAAGATATAGTAGAGAGGCAGAGCAGAAGATACAAGTTTGTGCTCATTTCGTACATATCATCCACTGGTGTTACAAGTGTCTGGGTTTTACACTGCTCTTTTTTAATTTACAAGCTTTTAGCACTGAGGTTTACTTGGAAAGGAGAGGAATTTGTACCAAATGTATGAATATTCTCTCATCTACATCCATACAAATTACATGTTGATGCTATCTGCTTGGTATTGTAGTTTGCTTGAATTTCAGTCTTTGTAAGTCCTGTGAAAGTGCTTTATGAACTACACACTATGTTTTTTGTCCCATTTGCACACATGTAATGCTGTCTGAAGCAATGCAAACCTTTGCTTGATATGACCCTTAAGAGTTTACTTCATCTGGAGAACACTGGCTATACCGCAGGGTAGAATTAGAATGTTAGAATTTACCTTTATTGTCATTGTAAGCATGTTATCTGTGTGTGTTGGTACAGCTGCCGTACAGAGCTGCAGTGTGTGGGACAAAGGTGTTCTGACCCTGAACTCTCAGTCAGAGATCTCTCTTCTGGACAGAAAATACTAAAAATGCTTTCATGGACAAAACAGAATTGGTGAGAAAAATTTGAAAGACAACTGACGCAGTTACCACAGCAGAGTGTACGTAATGTAAACCCATTCTGTATAAAAGCATTGAATGAGATGTATAGTTTTGTATATGTAAGTTTCACAGTGATAAAGACAAAATACAACCTGAAGAAAGGAAAGTCCTGTTCATATCTGACAATGATATTTGTCTCAGATTCTGATTAAAACCAGTCACATGTGGCCATCTTTAATGCATGGTCTGAACAACCCCAGGATGCATTCTGCCCACATTCTGGCATAGTTTAAACATGTATACTTGAGGTCAAAATGATTTATCCACAAGGAAATTATATCCACAGCTTGCAAAACCCAGCAGAAATTAATAAGCATGTTTAAGCGCTTGAAAATTCAATCAGTGCTGCAGTGTATGTCATACAGGACAGCAAGAAAAAACAAATAGACTGGTCAAAGTCTATTTGACATTTAAGTAATACTGATTGATTTATGGTGTCTGCTGCAGTGACCAAAGTAGGAAGAAAAAGAAAACTGCCCATCTTACAAAACGCCAGTGCGTGCCTGTGAGCAACTCAGTGAATTAAACTGGCAAAGAAAGGGCCATAGTGGAGCTGGTTTATTTGCATATTGAGCTGAAAAGCTCAGATCTATTCAGAAGTGACCAGACAATCTGTAATGGTAGGTCTGGGCAGACACCCAGGCGGTTACTTCTATCAGGATATTTCATCACGGATATTAATACAAGGTCTGAACAGAGATTAAATAAATGCATTTGTTTGTGCATTTTTATGCTGTTCTGTTAACATGTAGCATGTTAAAGAGCGCTGCTATCAGCAATTATAGTAGCATCTGCAGCATTATTTTGTTAATTATTTTTTTACTTTTTTGTTCATTTGCTTGAATAATTTCTGTTTGTTTTAGGTTTTTTGTTTCCATTTTCTTGATTATTATTATTTCTTCATTTTCTATCCATTTTGGTCATTGTTTTATTCATTTTTTCACTTTCCTGATATTTTACTCATATCTCTAGCTATTTGTCTAAGTTTGTGTAGGATGTTCAGCTTTTACTGTTTTGTTGTTTTCTTGGTCATTTTTTTATTACTTACTGTATTATTATAATCACTTTGACTTAATGTTGTGAACGCTTGCTTTCTCATACAGTGGTGCTGATTGGTTCCCCCAGTGGGACAGGTACAGGTGACCCATCAGAGCAAAGCGGACTAAGCACCATCCTTAGAAAACTGCTTTCATATAAATATGTAAAAACAAATAGCACTCTTACTTGTTTCATGAAGATTTAAAGATAGCCCAGTACTACAGCAATGTTGATGCTTTTTTTTTTTTGCATCAGCAGATTCGGAGCCATGGGTTGCTTTAGACTTTGCAGCACTGTTGCCATTTTCTATTGGAAGAAAGCATTGTTACAATGGGTTATACAATTATACGATGATACAGTTTTGTGTCCCTTTGAAAGCATGCCTGTTTGAAATTCTTACTTGTGGTTGTGGAGTGTGAACATATGGCTGTTTACGTGAGGAAGCTGAACAAGAAATATTCAGTTGGATAGGAAAGTCACTGAAACAACTTGATTTATTGTGCTACTGTGTACTTCAATTTCATATTTGTTAATGTTTGCTTGCAATATATTAGTCTGCTTTTTAACCCCCAATGAGGCCGATAGGCCCCGAAGGGGGATATAGAAACAGTCACTACACGTCTGTCCATACTTCGGTACATCCTGATATTTATACTTATACAGTGGAACCTCGGACAACGACCGCTTCTGACAACAACAAATTCAGATACCGACGAAAAAAACTGCAAACAAATTGAACCGCATAACGACATATTATCCAGACAACGACGCCCGGGTCATGTCTGCGTCACTTCCTGGTCTCGATGAGAATGACCTGGAAGTCAGAGCGCTAGCCGCTAGTGCTAAGGATGCTAGCGGGTCATGTATGCATCACTTCCAGGTCTTGACGAGAATGACCCGGAAGTCACAGCACTAGCCGCAACGCTAGCCACTAGCGCTAGTGCTAGGGAAGCTAGCGGCTAGCTAGCGCTAGCCGGCTGTGAAACAAGACTGCCTCACCATCAGCATCTATGAATCAGC
>JAQQAE010019688.1:0-10864 GCA_029823295.1 Pseudamia nigra | reverse complement strand
GGTGGGGGGGGGGCTGTGTGTGCGTGTGCGAGAGAAAGAGAGAGAGAGTCTTTGTCATCACACATGTTCCTCCTGTTGTGATGTGTGTGTCCAAGCCCGGTCGTCTGCATTAATATGTGTGGCATGGCACAAGGCCACAACAGTCACACCGTAACCATACTGCAGGCTCATCCATCCATAGATCTACCCTTCCCTCCATCCATCCGTGTACTAAAACACATTACAGAGATGACTGCCTCTGATGTGCCACTTCCCCCCCCAGCACTAAAGCTCTGTACTGTATGTCGCTGGAGGCAGGGCATATCATGGCCACAATGAAAAATACACACATGCTCACACATCCAGGAAGACATCCATAAGAACATCCCAGATATGCACATGAAATATGTAAAATTTTCAGGAGCTTTTACATTGCAGGTATTTACCTTCTTATGATATGCTTTTCAATGCTGTTCAAAGGCTCTATTGTGATCTGACAATATATACAGTAGAGCTCTGCAGAACACAGGTATGGAATAAGCTTACTATACTGTAGGTGATGTATTACTACTATTTATACAACAGCTATCTGAGCCACTTTGAAAATTAAAAAAAAAATTCTATCTGGAAGAAAAGTCCACTTCTAATTTGAGTTTGGAAGGAGTACAAAAGTTTTCACCACATAGTAAATATAAGGCCCTGTATGTAGTGTTTATTGATGTGAATAAACATAAACTCCAATTAATTAACACTCTCGATTAAGGAACATGTTATCCATTAATTAGTTAATTTCATTTATTGCAAGTATTAATAGTGTCTACATAACTACAAATTAATCTTTTGTAACTCTTATTAACCCGGTCAGGATCCCGAATCTGAACCCCTAACCCCGACTGTATGAAAGGTGCAGTACATGACAAATACGTATGCTAATAAGCAACTAATTAATGGGTACTGTGTGTTCTCTACTCTAATGTGTAACCTGTAATTTCAGCCAACAGTTATTTTCACTGTTCATGAATGTGTTATATATTTTATTACCTCTGCCAAAAAGTTTACATGTTTGTTGACATTAGTTTATTCATCTGTTTGTTTGTTTGTTTGTTTGTTCACAACATAATTTGAAAAGTTCTGAATGGTAAATTTTTAAGATGGGTTAGAAATTGTGCAAAGATTGATTAGATTCTGGAAGTGATTTGAATCATTGTCTGGATCCATAAGATTTTTTAAAGGATTCTTTACCTTTGGGAGATAGGGTCAACTTCAACATTTGTCCTTGTAATGTCACAAATAACACCCAGAAAATTTCACCACTAAACATAGGACATAGGACTAAACTGACACCAAATTGTAGTAAAAAGTCTGCTGATTCAGTAATGCGCCCATGGATTTTATGCATCTTCAACATTTACTGAGCTAGATCCAGAAGAAAATTGCTGTAATGGACATATTATTTTTGGTGAATAGCTATTGAACTAACAATGATATGTATGTGATTGTAAACGCTAATGGTAGGTTTTCATGGTCAAATAATCCAATAATGTGGTCAAATCAATTTATCCAAGGCGTGTGGTTTTTTTCTTCTGTCAACTGGACTGGAAATTTGGTTGAAGACGTTTCGCTACCTATCCAGGGAGCTTCTTCAGTTCAAATCAATTTAAGAATATTACTTTTGGGTGCAATAACATTATGGGGGAAATGAACATAGGTTGAAATGATAATGGTAGATTTTCACTATGAAGAGAAAGTGAGCTGCCTTGGCAGAGGTCTGCACCAGAAGTGTTTTCTAATTTTTTAATTAATTGATTAGTCTTTTGGTCTAAGAGATGTCAAGATATTGTGAAAAAGTGTTTGTCAAATGTGTCCTCAAATGTCCTTTTGGCTCATAATCCACATATATTCTGCTCATTGTCATAAATGATGAAATAGTCATGTCCAAGAAGCTCCAACTTAGACTTTTTTTAACTGAAAAACCTAATTAATAATAATAAGTAAGTAAGTAAAGTTTTATTTATATAGTAGCTTTCAAGATAAAACCCACAAAGTGCTTTACAACCAAATGCTTTAAGAATAAACACTAAAATCACAGTAAGATACATAAAATCACAACAAAATCATAAAAGACTAAGTCATCCAAATGCAGCTTTAAAAAGACGTGTTTTTAGTTCCTTTCTAAAAGACATCACAGATTTCACGTTCAAAGGGACAGAGTTCCACAATTTGGGTGCAACAGCTGCAAATGCTCTGTCACCTTTAGTTTTCAGCCTCGTCAGCGACACAGCCGGCAGACCCTGATCAGATGACCCAGGGTCCTGTTGGTGATGTACGGGTTTAAAAACTCATGGCACTTGTCCATGCAGGGCTCTGAAAGTCAGAACCAGGATCTTAAACTGGACCCTGGAATGGATGGGGAGCCAGTGCAATGAAATTAAAAGCGGGGTGACATGGGCATGTTTACAAGACTTTGTCAGAAGCCTTGCAGCAGCGTTCTGGATGAGCTGCAAACAATTCATGGAGGTTTTATTGAGACAGGTGAACAAAGAGTTACAATAATCCAATCGCAAAGAAATAAATACATGAATAATGATCTCTAATTCAGCCTGTGACACAATAGTACTCAATTTGTCAAAATACCTTTCAATTAACTATTTTTTTCAGTGTCTCCCCTGCTCAATGTTCAGCACTTGCTACTGTTAGTTTAGTACAACACCCAGCCCATTACAGACTCCATATAAGTACATCTTCTCTCCTTTGTTCTCATCTGTGGTATTGCTGTGTTGTGGTGTTTTGTTTTTGTGAATGGTCTTTGTTGGAGACACACTGACTTTATTCAATCTCCATTCCTGTCGTCAACCTTTTTGCCCCTCATCTTTCCTTGCTCCATCCGTCCTCCTGCAATGCTGCTACTATCTTTATGACCCTCTCACTAATGCACCGCTCAATTAGCCTTCGATGAGGTTTCCACTAAGGCCTGGGTAAATAGGTAATTACATGTTGTCACCCCCCCCCCGCCCCTTGCTAATCCACTCAACTTCTCTCCACTCCTCTCTGTCTACCTCGCTCACTCTCGTTTTCCTTCCTTTTGCTCTCTCAATATCATGGATGGCTGCCAGAGATGGTCCAATAGGAGCCCAGCGTGGGACTGTTAGTCACAGCTGGCTTAACCCTTCGATTGGCAACATTCAGCCTCTGTTTAATGCGTGCCTTTCACTTTTCCAGCCTGCACTTGAGCACCCCTATGCGGGACACTCTACATGACCAGAAAATGAGAAAGTGGCAAAATGCTAATGTGATCCTGCTTGCAAATAAAGATGCTAAACGAGCCCAGGTGTTTTGAACGCACCAGCTACTTTGTCAGGAAATGTCAGACAGAGAAAAGGTGAAATGATTGGTGACGCGTGGAAAGAAGTGGTGGGAGGGATTTGTGCTTTTTGTGTTGCTGACAATCAGAGAGTGTGGGCATTGCGGCTCAGCGCACCGGCGGCTATTGATGCGATCAAATTGCCTGCCTCAAGCCAGCAGTCCAAAGGCACAAGTCTGTAACACTGGTGGGATGCATTGTGCTTTTGTCTGTTGAGGCCAAGAAAAGAAAACAGAGTATTTATCAATGTTACCGCTAGTGCAAAAAAAAAGGATGCAAACGTGGTGTCTTTGGGTTGTCCTCATTTGTTATATACAATAACAATGTTTACCGCCATATATAAATGTCTATTGAACATTATCCATCTAGGCAGGCAAATGAATTCTGCTGTAGTGAAGGTCTGCTCATTTTTCAACAATGTCGCAACGATGTTGATTTTCATCTTTCATGTGTTGGGAACAGGCCACTTTCATACAGGGAGCAAGGGAGTGGTGACCAACACACAAGCTTTTATTCAATCATTAAGGTAATCCTAAAGCGACAAATTGAACTTTAACATCTAAAGTTAAAAAATTTGTATTTGATCAGACCTTGGCTGTAACACTTTATTTTTTAATACATGTGAACGTAATGACCCTAAAACTAGGATACATGGTTGACATTTTAGCAGCCCTGAATTTCAAACTGGCTCAATTGAAAGGGTTTAGAGTAAGGCTCATGAATCCAAAGAGCAAGAACATAAAAAATCCAACTAATGCTTTACGTGGATTGTTGGAAATGGGAAGAAAGAAAAGTGGAGAGAGAAAGAAGACAAAGGAGGAGTAAGACTGGAAAGGACTGAGAAAAAGGAGAGCGTGAGGGAAGGACGACAAAGTGTTCAGGGGAACCGGAGGAAGTGATAAGTTGAGTACAGGCAGACAGCCTAAATCCTGATCTCAATCAATCACATTTTCCCTTCCTCTCTTCTCAGTTTGTCTTATTGATTTCTCGTTTCTGCCAGTGTTCTGAAAGGCACCTGAAAAAAATAAAAAGAGTATTCCATGCTTCGTCTCTCACTGAAAACTATCTGGGCATTTGTTTCACACTGCTATATAAGCAGTAAATGGATCATATGGGTCTTAACCGATGGAACAGCCAAGTATTTTTCTGCAAATAGCCTAGATACAGAATTAAATTACATACAGTACATTTATTTATTTTAAAAATATAATGCTATTTCTGTTTCATGAAATAGACTGAGCATTCAAGTAATCATAAACAAATTAAGAGTGGTATTTTTCTACCTTTTCAATAGAGCTACAGCAATCCCCTACTTTAGACAGTTTTCAGGAAAAATACCAAACTTTCAATAGCTTGTGCTTGGAAATTTGATTTCCTTTTGTTCTGTCTACCAGAAGTATGTATGCCAGATTTGAATTTCTGGTTCAATTTTAATCTGTTTCAACAGGCTTCCATTGGAGGGCAGTTAAAGACAAGCATTTTTGCTATTTTTCCAATAAGAATCCACAATATCCGTTACTGATAATGACAATGCTCACTCTGCCAGAGCCATAAAGACTTAAAAGATGAATTTGGCATGATCTGTTAACACAAACTATTGTAATCAAACTCAATAATTCAGTGAGAATGCTTCAAATGTGTTTACATGAAAATGTAAATGAAGTTAGAACCCCAATTCTAAACACTTGCCTCACTAAAAAGCTCTTTTGATACCCAGTCATGTTAACCTGTTACCAGTTAACCTAGTTAGTTGTCAAATGCTCTTCCAGTTGATTTTGATTTGTGCCAGTTACTTTTCCAGTCTTCTGTTGCCCTTGTGCCAACTCTTTTGAGATATGTTGCTGCCATCAAACTCAAAATGATAATATTTTCTATGAAATGATAAAATGTCTCAGTTTCAACATCTGATATGTTGTTTATGTACTATTTGGAATAAAATATGGATTTGTGAGACTTGCAAATGATTGCATTCTGTTTTATTTGCACTGTATTTAAATTTGATTTTCATCTCAACTTCATTTGGAGTTGGGGTTGCAAAAAGATTGCCTTGTTCCTATAAATACTTACATTTTGAAGAGGCATGTTGTCATCTTATTGTGGACAGTGTGGTGATTTAAATTTGAATGTCTTTGCTTGTTTATCAAGGAAAATGGTCAGATTTAGTAATTTAGAAATGTCAAACACACATTAAATGAACACACAAATTTAAAATATGTCCAGACTTTCATTTTGTATGCTTTTTACTAGAGGTCGACTGATTATCAGCTGGGCCAATTATCGGCGCTGATATTTGGAATTTTGACGTATATCGGCATTGGTGTTTTTTTTTTATTTGACAGGCCGATATCAAGAAATCAATTAAAAGCTGCGTTATTTTGGCTCAGATGCTGCCGTCCCTCTCTCTGTCATGCCGCTTCTGTCTCCAGCATTGTTCCACCTATGGCGCCATCTGATTGGTTAAGCAAGCCACAGTATGCGTAACACACACGGCGGAGACGTGGCGTTTGTTCTCCGGAGCTTCTCCACACAAGAAAACACGTGTTGAAGGTAAATGCAGAAAACTCCTGAAATTGTAATAAACATCCCTCTATATCTCACAACTACTACAAAGTGCAGCAGAATAACATAAGAGCAGAGTAAACATTTGCGAAAGCTAATGTTTACTCTGCTCTTACGTACCTCCCGACATGTCTGTGAATTACTTGAAAGAAGGCTGCTGAGAATATCGACAGTCAAACAGTCTGTGATAGTAAAAGCATGTGTGTGTGATTGAAAGAGAGCACGTAAATAACTCAGTTCACTTGTTTTATTGTAGTGAAACACATTAAAGTGGAGTCTAAATAGTTTTTACCATAACATTAGTTCACCGGTCTGGGTCTAAACGCTCAGCAGACTATGTATTAGCAATGGGGAGAATGTATGTAATGTGGAGAATACTGTGTGATTGCGTGAAAGTCACATGAAAAACTCTACAGCTCACGACTACTACAATAACTTGTGAGTCTAGGATTCATGCACTTCTGGACCTACAGTATTTAATTTCTATTTGTTTGGTTAAATAAACATGCTTTAGGCATTTAAACGAAGTTAAGTGTTTGTATTATTCAACATTTTTACGCAAATTTTTACACTTTTACTCCAGATGAATATCGGCTTCAAATATTGGTTATCGGCCTCCTTAACTACCGTACTAATAATCAATTTCGGTCCTGAAAAATCCATATCGGTCGATGACTACTTTTTACAGCACTTCTCTCAACTCACTGTCATTGAATCCAAAAGATCACCACTT
The DNA here is from genome assembly GCA_029823295.1 of Pseudamia nigra. NCBI lineage: Eukaryota > Metazoa > Chordata > Actinopteri > Kurtiformes > Apogonidae > Pseudamia > Pseudamia nigra. The sequence goes on along the minus strand of JAQQAE010019688.1, from coordinate 4,232 downwards.
ACATTACAATCACATTAAATCCTACTTTATCTTTACCTTTAAACTGCAGCCTTGGTGATCATATACTGTAATTGCCCAGGCTCACACGCTAAACTGTAAATTGCACATAGACAGGACTTCAGTGTGAATCTGCATGGATTGACCAGATGCCCTGACCTGACTCATCTGTCTAATCTGATCTGTCTAATGCGTCTGTTGTAATAGTGTTTGTACATGCAACACTTGTTGTCTTGGTGCTAAATGTAGGTGAGTCATCTGATGCAGAAGCAATTAAAATCCTTGTCACAGTGATGTCATCAAGTGTCATCCCCAAAGACACTGACACGGATGTGTGCCTCTAAAGCTCGACATTACTCTTGAACACACTCTCGGGTTCCTTCTAGACTCTGAGTGTTTATGTGCAGCAAGGGGAGATGACGGATCACTGGTAATCAGCAGACCACATGTGCTCAGTAGTCATATACATCAAACATGTGCTCTCCCTCCAAGCTATTTCCAGCTATGTTTTGTTTGTGTAGCTATGGGAAATTTAATTTTTCTTGTATTTTTGGCAGAGTACATCTCTACACCGCTTGTCCTCTGTATTCTAGGTGTATGTCTGTGTGCGTGTTTGCAAGCTTGATCTGACATAACGCTGTGTTTGACCTCTGTGGGACCTTAGCCGGTATCAGTTTAAGGAAATGGTAAATTATTAAATGGAGTTTATGGTGAAGACTATGAGTGGAAATGTGATGAAGGAATTAAGACTGTTTTCACACCTGAAAGTTCAAATGTTTGTTTCATTGTATCCTTTTGGTCTACTCGGTTAAGCTTTCACACTACTATTTCGGTAGCAGTGCAGTTTTTCAGTAGGCTCATGCGTCATAACCATCATGCAGGTGTGCTGTGTCTCAGTATGCCTGATGTTAATTAGTTTATACACAGCTGAATCAGATGTTGTTATTTCACCACATTTTGAACATTTCTAGTGTCTGCTTTTTCCTTTGTGTTTTGGGGATGGTAGCCATGAGTGACTTCCTCTGGTTCCTCCAAAACTTTGCACTGTATATCCATCAAATTCTGGTTTACATTTATCCGGACTGAGATCACCTCTTTTGGTCAGAACATTTCTTTGGTCACCGTCTTGTCCTGGGGCAGTTTTACATGCGCAAATATGGTTCAAACTAGATTGTCCGCCTCAAGATAATAGAATTATTGACATGAGATATTCAAAATTTTTCCAACATATTGAAAAACACACTGGAGCTCCACCCAGAATTGATTGTTTTGGGAATTTCAGACAGCTCTAAAAGGCTGCCTCTCTCAGCAACACATTGGGCCTTATTTTGGAAGTCTAAAGCACCAAGTCAATAGTCTGAAGTCCCCCTCAATATTTGTAAAATGTGCATTTGTCCCCCCAAAATACAACAATTCACTTAAGGTGGTATGCCATTCTTGTGTCCTGCTTTATATAAGTAATGGCAGTTTGGTTTATTGTTGGATTAATTTAATTTTCTTGATTATTTTGTACATTTATGTTGCTTTTCATTTGTTAATTTTCATTTATTTGGTTCATTTTGATGTACTGCTATGAACATCAACAAAAATTATTACTTTACTCATTTTAAGTTAATTTTGCCGTGCATTCCATTATTCAGTTCAGTTGCATATGAATTCCATTTCATTCACTCGTTTATTTTGTTCATTTTCTTGATTATTTAGTATATGTATGTTCATTTTGTTGCTTTTTTTTTTTTTGCCCATTTTTGTTCAGTTTCATTCATTCACTCTTTGTTGAGTGTTCTGACCAATTTTGGGCATTTCCTTTACAATTTTTTTTCCTCATTTTTCTGGTTATTTGGTTAAGTTTTTATTTAGTTTGTTCATTTTGTTCAATTTCTTCATTATTTTTAATTTTTGCACATTGCCTTGAGTATTTTCTTAATTTTTGTTCTTTCTTTTGAGTATTTGTTCTCATTTTTACTAATTCTCAATTATTTTTGCTGAATTTGACTCATTTTCACATTTGTTTTGTTTGTTTATTCATTTTTATGATTATCCACCCCATGTTCAGCCAACATTTGTTCCTTGGCTCCAAATTGACAAATGGGAATTTTGGTAATTTTACATGACCTGATCTTCAACCTGCAAAATTTGCTGTTATTTGTCACTAGTGTTAGGAACTCATGCAAGACAAAATACAACAGTTTACCCAAAATTGTTTATCTTACTACTGATGGACAGAAAAACCGGGGTAAACATCTGTAAAATGTATTTTCTGTCACTTCACTGTTCCGTACTTGCCACTTGTGACATGTAACCAGTCAGATAGTTACATGGATGAACCAGTGCTCCATCATCAGACAGCAGCAATTAATGCTCGAAAGGTTTTAGCAGGTGAAACCAAAAATTATGCAAAAGCTTTTTTCTGGACACACATTTCAGTGTGTGTTGTGAGCTCATCACCATTCTTAAAGACACGGAGGAGGAGGATACAAATCTTGTTTTTCCGCGTTCCTTATCTTGGTTTTTTTGGGTGCAACACTATGATGCAACAAATACAAATAGTCTCATGGACATTTCTATCACTCTGCCACCGTTTGAATAGGGCAAATGGAATAAGTTAATTAGTATGTCTAATTGCATTTGGTGGCTCAGCTTTGGAAATATCAAATCAAATTAAAATACATAGTGTTCTTTTCCACGGCACACGATTTGCCTTAAGCTATGCTTTTTAGAATCTCCCTTTTGTCTTTGCCTTTATCTTTCTCTGTGTCCCTTGCAGCTCTACCACCGCTCCACTTTGTAGTTTAACCCCCTTTTATATCATCATCACCCACACCTTTTTTTTTTTTGTTTCAGTCATGGTTTTCGTTTTTTTCACTTTTTTCACTTTTCATTTTCATCTATTAATCACCTCCCTTAAAGCTGCAGGAGCAGAAATCAGAAATCCCCCTGTAGCTCCCGTGTTTCAGTCCAAAGCAATACATAACATGTATATGTAGATCCAGCTGACACCCTTTTACATCAGTACGAAACACTTTGACAAGCTTCTCTCTTGAGCCACAGTGGAAATCTTAAAAGCAACTGGTCATTACAGTTGAACATTACAACTTAATTTCATTACCTCCTACAGGTCTGAAAGCTAATACAATCAGAAACATTGAAATTCCACAGCCCAAAAACAGAAGCTACAGAAATGGGATGACCTGTTCTTCCTTCAGGGTATGGGTCTACAACTGATGGCTCCAGGGTCACATGTGTCTCTTTAGCCCCCCTCCACTGGCCCTTTTAGCTTTGTGCAGTGATGGAAGAGAAACTTTACCATCCACAAAATAAACAGTAAATCAACAAAAACTAGAAGAAAAATACCTAAATGATTAATGAAAATTAAGAAAACACTAAACAATATGGTCCATAAACAGAACAAAACAAGAAAATAAACAGTAAATGAACAAAATGAAACAAAAATAATTAAGAAAATAAACAAAATCAAATAAACAAAAATGCAAATGAGTACAAACTAACAAAGTAATCAACAAAGGGAGTCCATGTCTCTTTCTCTGTGCAGTCGCTTATAAAGCAGTCACTGTCACATAATGCAATAACTTGACTAAATGTTGCCAAATGATCCTCTAAACAGAAATAAATTGCATATAACGACCAGTTGTTTTAATTGCAGCCTTGGATTTGTTTTTATCATAATTTAAAGCAGTTGCTGATATTAAATAAGTCCGTTATTTAATTGTCTTTTTGGCACGTTTATCGCCGGTCCTCCATAATCATTCACCACTTTCACCAGAATAAATCATATTTTTTTCACGTTTGTTATTTTCTCGTTTTCTCTTCTGCCTCTCTGTCTTGTTTCCTCTCCGTCTCTATGTCTGTCCAATGAAAAAACATATGTCGGTCTGTCAGTCAGTCAGTGAGTCTTTCTTCTGTCAGAAGCTATTCCAGAGATAAGTGTGACTGATCGCTGCAGGCCCAAGCACACACACGGTGTATAATTGAGTGATAGGGACTAATGTAAGTGAATGGCTTTGAGTCGGCTATGATCCACCACAGCAGCAAAAATCCAGGCACAGAGATAGAGGTTCTGTTAGGCCCTCAGTGATACCGGCAACCACAGCCCTTCAGATTATAATCTGGTGACTACCTGGCTGTGTGCGTGTGTGTGGTTTGACTTATCTTCTTTCCATCCCGTGTCTCATTTCTTCTCTGCTTGCTGCTCTACTTTCATTTCTCCTCCCTCT
>JAQQAE010019687.1:0-10864 GCA_029823295.1 Pseudamia nigra | reverse complement strand
ATATAACTTCCTTTTCAAATAATAATGAATAAATGTGCACATAGGGGTGTGTAATACAGTACATTCTTTATATGGGACTTCGTCGTGGGTCCAGAATGGATTAATTTGTTTTACATGTATTCCTATGGAAAAAGTCTCTTCGGATAACGAGAAATTTGGATACCGAGCGTGACGCCGGAACAGATTAAACTCGTTGTCTGAGGTACCACTGTATTTTAATCACAATACAGGTAAATCCAACTCCATTGCTATATTATAAGTTACATCTAATAAAATACAATACAACTTTTCCAAAAGGAAAGCCAGAAGCAACATAACACCATTGTCACAGCATAAATGAGTCTGACAAGCCATTCTGAAAACTAATACTCTACAGGGGTGCAGAAAAGAAAACCTACTAACACTGGATGCAGATTGTGACATACAATTAAAAACAGGTATAAAGAAACTGAGATACTCACCAACAGGCTTTTGTGTTTCAAGGCTCTTTCCTTTGTATGTATCAAACAGGTTGAGAGACGCATACTTGGTTTTGCCTTCCTTCCCCTTTGCAGTTTGCCCAGAGCGCTCTGACATTGCGCTGTCCGCTCATCGAGTATGGTGAGGCCTGAGACTGTACAAGGGAGAGGGAGACGAGGACAGAGATTTGACACCAGGTACAGTGAAAGTAAATGTAGTGAGTGTGCATGCAAGCCATAGGAATACCCCAGACATCTACACATAGAGTAGGGCAGCCCAAGAGAAACAAAAAGGTGTTGATAGTAGTGTTTCAGCGGGATGAGTGTGGTGATTCAGCACTCAGTTATATTATAAGGCAACAGAATAAAACAGCATCACAACACAGGCAGCTCAGTGAAATCTGATGGTACTATATATTATTTAATGTGGAAACGCTAAAGAACAAAATAGTTTTAAATGCAAATGTCATACAGCTTATACGATACATTACTCTGTGGTATTCTGCCCTATGTTTTACTAATCTGCATAATGTTTCTTGAAAAGCACTCTGGGCCATTTGGAAGAAATGAAAAATGTTATTCTGAACAAAGATTTGTGCATTGCTTTTGAGCATGTCTGATGGATATCTATTAAAATGCAAAACTGACTAGTTTTAGCTACCTTTTTTCCAGGACTAAAGGCTAAATTCTCTAAGTGTAGCATTTTAACTGTGAATGTGTTTGTTTCATTCCCAATTGCATTAAACTGAATATCTTTCTAGACCTATCGTGACACAAACACAACATCTGAGGATGGTGTCTTGCCTTTGACAAAAATATTTGTGATATTTCTAAATAGTGAATCAATTCACTAATAGATAAATAAATAGAGTAATCAACAATGAAAAATTGTCATTAGGCAGCCGTAATTCAAAATAAGGTCCAAACTACATGTAATGTATGCCAAATTCAGAATATTGTCACATTCACAGTAGTAGTCTACATGTAAACACAGCAACTGTTTACTGAATCTTCTCTGATGTGATTTTGGTCCCTTGCCAAACCATCAAACTAATCCAACAAATTATCAATGTGCAATTAGTGAAAAGCCCATCAACTGAAGACACCAGCTACAGCACACGATAATTATAAATGGGAATGTAAAGCAAATTTCATCAAAATCATAGTTGCAATATCACTATGTGCAAATATATAATTACAAAAAGGCTGCAATGTCAAGGTCTAGGTTTAGAAAGATTTAGGCTGATCTAAGTAACAGAAGGAAAAAAAAGCTTCTGTTTTATGGCCATAAGGCATTTGTAAAAGATGCAAAAAAGACAACTTTTGCACGCAGCTTCTGAATTCATTAAAGTTGCTGCATATTGTATGGTAGTTTGTGTGTTGGACTTGATATTTTTAAATTAGGAAAATGTGTATTCCCCCAACCCTCACGAGGATTAAGGGGTAGAAAATGGATGGATGCATTTCCCTTGACAGCAAGGAGCTAGACTAAAATTGCAATACTGCCCACAATAGTATGATTTATTCAGCAAATAATGCAGCAATAACCATAATAATAATAAAAACAACAACCAAATCAGTAAAAATAAAATTCAGCAGTTTTAATGGCATACTTTGGGTATGTAGCTATGTAGGTATTGTATTGTAGGTATTGTAGACATGTGCCTACCATTGTACTAAAAAGAAATAATAAAAGTTTGCTACACTGTAACAATTTGCACAAGGTTCTGACTAATGGAATGAAAAAGAATGTAAAATTTCAAAGAACATGCCTAAATATGGTGTACAATGTTAAAACAGAAAGACCTTTGTGAAATTACTGAAACTATTAAAATAAAGGAGAAAGCTTGTACATCACGTAGAGGTTGTTAAAAGCTGAACTAATTTGTATGTTCACACTGAAGGAAACTTGGGCATTATATGTATATACATGTCACCTTTACACAAATTTCAAATATGTCACATTCAGCATGATGCCACTATAAATTCTTAAGACCAGAGCCATTACAGTGCATGACTAAACACCTCACCACAGGAAACAGTGTAAGAAAGCGAGAATGCAGGGCCATGGTTTCTATGGCAACGCTTTATAAATGATATTCTGCTACGCCTTGCCTTGAGACAGGGTAGGCTCCATGGAAACTGCCTTAAGCCTGAACTCATTTTACTACACATCAATAAAACACACTGCGACAACATCTGTCCAATTCAGGATGATATGGGAACATCCGTTGGGGTAAAACTGGCAGTTACTGAGGACAGATGCCTCATCTTACATTATTATGCTACATATAATTAGTAATTTCACTCACCACCTTTGACTTTGAGAGGTAAAGTGACATGAACCAATTTGAGTCGCCCATAACCATAAGAACAAATAAAAAAAGCACTACACAGCAAGAGTAAATCTATTTTGGCTTTCATAAATTTTAATAAAATCTAAAAGCGGTATTGATATCAAATCATGACAGACATCACATCTGTACGAAAATCGAACAATGCCAAAAGAAAGGGGAAAAAAACAGCATCAAGTCTCTTAGTACTGTGTTAGTAAATAACATCATGCTAGCACAACTTCTGTGCGTCTGGGGATCGATTAAGTCTCTTAGGCCTAGTGGAGAGTGGGACACATTCTTCTAAAAGACATTCCCTCATTTAATGTTTTAATGATGTGGAGAGCATTGTCTAACATGTTCAATAAAATTCTAACTGAGGTCACTATGCCACACTACAGTATATGATTCACATAATGTTCACAATACCATACAGTGAGCCCTTGTGTCTTATTGATGGGTCATTATGATCCTAGAGGAGACCACTCCCATCATGTTTTTCCTTTCATTTATCATCCGACTGTAAATAGACTCAGGCTTTACTTCCGGCACTGTCACAGATGGCAACCAGCCTGACGTGCTTTCCCTCCTCCACTTTCTGTAAGAGGGACACCTAAATCTGTCATCATGCAAATGATAATACTGGTGTCTGTAGAGTGTACTTAGGTAGAGAGCTCATACATAATAGTAAAAACAATTATAAAACAGAAAAAGTAATATCCAAGAAAAAATATATATCAACATCATAAGTCAATTTTCTATATCTATATGTATATATACATACATACACACACATACAAACCCCAACTAATAAAGCATTCTCTAGATGCAATGAAACATACATGCTTTGTAATACCCACCGCAAAAAAAAAAAAAAAAAAAAATCACATTATTAGGATTTTGTTTAATGCAAGCAAAATGCCAAAATTGCCATCCACACTGAAACCATGGCTGATACTAAATTTATCTTTTCTGATTACGAGTTGTCTTCCATAAGTCATTATTCAAATTATAATCAAAATACCTGTCAAAATAGTATGAATACAATTTTCCCATATCCTTCTGATTTACATTATTTTCTGTATTGGTTGTAATAAGGCTGCACAATCTGGTGAATGTGATGTCCTGATAATTAAGGGCAAGACTGATTTGCTATTACTGCTGGTCTGCTGTTTTTTTTTTTTTTAACAATTCTTACTGCAAAAAAAATTACAAAGTATTACAAAATATAACAAATAGTGACTTTCATTTTGAATGTTTTACACATGTCTCTACTCAGTGACACGATATCCAAATTATACACATGCAGAAACTGAGTTTTTTCCCCATACCTGCAATGTGATCAACCTAAATCCACTGATATCTGGACCTTCACATAGCCTTTTCCACAAACTGCACAGCAACTACAACTGCTATTTGATTGACTACTAAGTTATGTTTATTACTCATTTATTACCTTGTACCATCTTATAGTTTAAGTAGTTCCAGTTGGACTTCAGTTCTTATTAAGTTGTTAAATGGCTCCACAATACAACTCATACATGAACACAGAGCTGTGTTTAATATATAACGCCATCTGCTTTGTGCCGTGAAAATCTGTGTTAATTACAAAATGCACAATGCTTTCAACCCACACATCAAAACCTCACACAGGACGCAAAAACGTAAACAAATGGTTTCGCAACACAAGCACCAATCAGTCGCAGTGCACCGCGTTTCAATAGCCAGATGAGATTAGAAAATTAGGTCGTGGGATGGTTGGTCAACTACACATTGGATGGGGATTAACTCAGGCCACCAGTTCTACTACCAAGCCATAACTGCAGTAACCACAAAGGGGCCTTGTAAACCTAGCGCTAACACAAACACTGACTACGTATACACGACTGGCTTGTGGTGTAATCAGCTGACAACAACCTCAATAAAAATTACTACACACATGTCAACGATAAACTGAAGTTACACGTCTTCCAAATACATATATTGCAGTGCTAAGTAACGTTAGCGGGTTAGCACAGGGCCTCGGAGTTCGCGTTGGGAGGGGGACTGCGTTGATGTTTCATAATGCATTTTCAACACCTTACAGTAACGTTAGCTTGCAGAGCTTCAGCTCTGCGGAGTGTTACATTTAAGTCACACAAATGGCATCGCAGCTGGCTTTAACAGTACGTTGTGATACACAAAAGTCATTTGTAAAGAAGTAACGAGTTACGCAGAAAAGGATTTTATGAGAACAAAACAAAATGGCGGTGGAGAGCGGCCCAGTGAATTTTCAAAATCAACCGGCTCAGTAGCAGAACCAGCATCATTTGTCATCATGTGTCTAGCATTTGAAGGAACCAGCAATTTAGACGAAATACAATAACACTATTTAGCGTTACAATATCAATGGTAGCGTGTAATATAGCGTTAAGTTACTGCATCGCCTCTGCGTTAGCCAAAGCTAGCTCTACGATTAGCTTCACCCAAAATAATCCTTACAATAACCCTTATAACCTAACGTTAGCTACTTCAGGTTTGGCTCCTTAGCGGGCGTACGTTAACGGTGACCACAACACTATCACCGAGCGCTTAAAATAATTACAAAATTACAAGTGGAAGTCCAATCACAAATTCTCAGTCTGAATTATTTGCGAGCCAAGCAAGGCTAATGAGGTAACATGCCGTTAGCTAGCAAACAACAACCACATACTGAGCCTTTAAAAATACACTGCAACTCTTTGGAGCGTCTCACGCGTTAACTGATGTTGCAGTGGCGAATAACGGCAATTGTCTGTGGACAATACAGGCTAACAAATCACCGTATGCAAAATATATATATATATATTTCACATCACTGACCTGGTCTTGTCCCGACTGTCTCGAGGTTGTATCACAGAATGAGGTTAGCTATGCTATCGCCTAGCTTTCTAGCAACTGACCCAACTAGCTGAGCGACGTTATCCCCTGCACTAACAAATACATCAGGGCTTTACACAGGCTCGCTCTAAATTACCCGTATAGTGTACTGTGAAGGTAAAGGGGGGTTCGGCTTACTTGCACTCCTTCGCTTTAGTCCCAAAATAAATTAAAAGGGGAAAAGGAAAGTGTTAATACTGGAGTCGATTCGTCACCTAAAGAGCCGTCAACGGCTACTGGAGTTTGTCGTGAGATGGGAGCTGTTTGGGACCTCCGCACCGAGGGGGGAACATTGAACTCTGAATTACTCTTGAAAATGCAAGTAAAGAGCTCTTTTCCGTGGCTTTTGAGAGAAATATTCCCCCGATTTTTCTTGCTTGATCATGAAACACTGATAAAAGAAATAAAAGTACAAATACAGTAATGTAAAAAATTACTCAGTTAGAAGTAACAGCTTAAATTTAGCCTTATGAGGTACTGACCCCCCCAAGAGAAACTCTCTTTAGGACTCAAACTTGCAAAAAAATAATTGTAATGTGCCATGTCTCCAATTATTCTGCATTAATCAGCTGCTGTTGCTTGTATTTTGTGCATAATAGCTTCGTTGTGTATTTATTTTTTTGGTATGCATTTTGTACTGCCCTAGAGCTGTGTTTTTGAGTAAAACTTAAATTTGCTATTGTGATACTGTGTGTACTAAAGCTGCTGTAACACAGGAAGTTCTGTTTGGGATTAATAAAGAAGGCAACATCTGAACCGGAATCATGTTATGCATTTCACTTATTAAATGTAGAAAAGTATCAAAGAACGAACATCGCACTACATTGTAAATTTTTAAAATAAAAGCACAATATCAACAACATTTTCAGGAAACTGTTCTGGAAGTAATCAAAAAATTCAATAAAGAAATCAACAAAAGGAAATTAAAGAAAAAAATGAACAAAAATTAATATATCAATAAACAAATAACCAACCCAGAAAATTTTGGATCCCAAATTTGATGTTTGGTAGACACAAATACAAATGAGGAAATAGTAGTCAGTGTGCAGAGAAACAATCCTCAACAAAGAGTTGTTATTTCACTGCTGCATTAATGTATATGTTGCATTGCAGTGAAAATGACATATATAATACAATGTTGCTGTAAGGTTTAACTCATTTGTTAATCTATATCAATACATCTAAGATCAATATACAGCTGGGGAAATAATTATTAGACCATCTTCTTGCTGAAACCCAAATTAACAACCCTTTATCAATTTACAACTGGTATGATAAAATCTCTTAAAAATAAAATACACTCAAGAACTTGCTTGCAGAAATATAAAATACTTAAATTGCAAAATTTTCAATGTTTTTGTCTAAATTTTAAATCAGTAATAGTAACAACAATCACAAAACAGTTGTTTTTATATGTTTATTAACTATTTGGAGATAGTATAGGGCATAGTTTTGATTTCTTTCCCTTCATATGTGAAATTAGCTGTGCTGAACACACAAATCAACATCAGCTGTGTACAATGCTGGTGATACAGGATCCAATGAAACAACTGATGTAAATAATGTAAATAAAACATGCATATCACCATAGTGGAATAGAGACTCTCAGTTCCGTAGAAGTACAAAAGTTAAGTCACAGTATTGTTCATTCAAAATCACACACTTACGCTGATGGAAAATTGACAAAAAAATTCAAATGCCCCATAACAGAGGAGAAACATTTTAAAGACATTTCATAGATTTGCAAAGGCTTATTCACTTTTGTCACAAATTCATGGCACAGTCACATCTTAATAATGACCAATAACAACAAGCAAAGATCCATTAATGGACCACTTTGTATAAACTTACATTATTTGAGCAGAAAGGAAGCGCCATTTGTGAGGTAAGTGATGAACTGAACCAGGGCAGTTTATAGTCTGTAACGCCACAATCACTCGCCAACAACAAATTATCTTCTACTGTATAAAGGACTCTGAAGTCATGTTTAGGATTTTTTCTGCAGTAAATCACTCTTGAAAATTAGTGCAAGTAAAATAAAGATGTATGTTCTTTAATATTATCCGCTCACTTGGTCATATCAAACAGCAAACTCAGACAGCTCAGTTTCCATGCACAAAATATTTAATTTTCCCCTTATTCTGAAAAAGACAAAAATCCCAGCAAGCCATTTCCATGGCTAAGGAAGATGTATATTCACATATATTCCTCCTAAAAAGCAGATGCACACTTACCAATTAAGAATGTTTTTTTTCTGTTTCCTCCTGGTGACACAGACATTCCATTGCAGCCTCTTTTCCATCAAATGAACAATGGCTCTTGAACTGGTGCTGTTTGGGTTCCCCAGTACCTTGGTTCAATCTAGTGAACCAGCCAGTGTTTACATAGGTCAGTTTATTCTTATCAGAGACAGGTCATTAATGTTGGGCAGTGCACAGTGTACTACAGACCATAATATGGCACATACAGTACAACGTTTTGGCAATTTTTTTGTAGCTTCACTAATCTTTAAGTATATCTTATATAGTTCAGTATTCCTCACTGCATTTGAGTGAAAACCTCCATTGATTTCTTCGACTTCTACGAGTTTCCTCACCTTTTAACCTGCAGAAATGACACAACTGAAGCGCCTACAGATAATAGTCGATTATGAGAATAGTTAGAATGGACTTAGAATGCCACAGGATTGTGATTCAATTGCTGGTCACAAGGTGCATTCTGGCCCATTCAAGCCGCTTTTGGGACATTCTGGCAGGATTTGAAGTTTTTTGCCGTTTCGTTTTTCCTTTGAATGTGTCAGAAGGTTTCGAATGCCGTTTAGAATGTTTAGAACAGGCGTCACACTGCAGTTAGATTACACTTTGAATGTCGTTTGATAATTGTCCACTTCAAATTCACCCGGTAAGTTTTAAGTATGAGCAAAATATTCAGGCCGGCCACAAGAATTGGCCCGATTATTTGAAATGCAGTCAGAATTTTTAGAATGCCCTCTGAATATCCAGGAATATGCAAAGATTTTTATTCCAACTGCATTCCTGCTCATTCCACCTCTAGCGTGATAGGGGTATAAATTTTCAACGCATGTTCATACTAAAAAATGTGTCGTTATCTCCCTTCACAAAATTTAAAAACAGGTGTGTAAGAATCCTCATAGAACTGGAATAATATCAGCATAGTCCACATCTGTATTACAAATGTGCCATTTAGGAAAGCCCTAATTCTCTATGTGATCTCTATGTGAATATTGCCATTTTCAGAATAATAGCAAAATATCAATGTACATGTAAACATTCTTATTCAAACACCATGTCTGGCAATATGAAGAAAAAGCTGGGAAAATGGATCTGCTCTAAAAATCATGTTTGTCTTTGACCCAGTCCCAATCATTCCACTGCGTTTCATGAAAACTGTACAGTAATTATTGCATCATTTTGGATAAACAACTAAACAAGTGATCACATGACCTCTTCGGAGAAGGCAATGAATGCTGTGCAAATTCTGAGCAAAACTCACAACTTGGTGAAGTCACCACACATAAAAAAATAGACTGGAGAGAATCATTTCTGAAAATTTAAGTGAAAACTGTACAGAAACCGTTTCAAAGCCACAGTTGACTCTTCACACAGCCAAGTCACCATTTATCCCACATTTTACTCTATAAAGAAAGTGTTAAGGTCCCTTATGTCACCCTGAGAAAATGGAGGGAGTAATGAACCTCTTCCCATTTCCTCTATCCTCCAGCTTTTGACTCTGGGCAAGAAAGTTGATCTGAAGACACTGGATTGTCTTTCTCCCCTTTGCTCTACCGGCCGCCATACAGGTGGATCTTGGCGAAAGAGACCGTTTCATAGGAGTTCTTGTGGCCCTTTTCATAGATGATAAATATGAACTTTCGGTCTTCTGCAGAGCCGCTGTTGAGTGACGTAATTGAGGAGTAGGCGCTTGGCCCCGCCCATATTTGGACAGCTTTGTCCACCCATGACTTGCCATCAGTGAACGACCAGCGTAAGGTGAGGTTAATTCCTGACAGAAACAGATAGAGAAGTCAGGAAGTAAAGGACACTGATTTAATAATTTAGTCCAAATGAAGCCAGTGAAGTAATAGCAGTTTTTGCATATTTATGGATCTTCTGTAAGAACATCAGTCTACACAAGCCACAATTATGCATTTATGGGATCCTGACATTGTGCCAGATGAGTCATCAAAATTTTTTTTTCATGGAATTGATAATTAAATCCATTAAAATCCATAGAAAATATGGTAGCACAATTAACCAAATCACAATTACTGTCTGTGCAATTGTATATTACAAAAAAGCTGACATTTAAAAAGGTCCAGAAAGGAGTGGAAAAATATACACAACCTCTGTAATTTGGTCATATTTTAGAATCAGTGAAAGATCTATGCATTTCCCAGATAACCAAGAAAGTAGACTTAAATCAAAAATCTTAAATTACAATTCCTGCACACAATAATTGCAATTCAACTCTTTCACCATTTGTTGTTTTCATCTAAAATATTGTCTATTTCTTGTATTAAATCTGCAAATTATTAGTCCACACATGCAAACACACATCTATTCAATATATGTATTTCCATTGCACTTATTAGCATTTATATTTTATAAATACACCAATTTTTCTACCTTGCCTAAGCATACACATTTTTGGAAATACTTCCATGTCTTATGTCAAAATTAGACATTAAGCAAATAAAAACACCTGAATGGAAACCCATAATAGTTTGGCCAGCTGTAGGTGCTTTTCATACTACTACCTACCACATACAGTACATGACATGAGAGCACAGAATTTAATTTCACAGGGACTTCAAATAAGTATGATGTACAGACGTGGATAAAATTGTTGGTACCCCTCTGTATATGACAGAAAAACCCACAATGTTCACAGAAACAACTTGAATCTGACAAAAGTAATAATAAATAAAACATTTATGAAAATTAACCAATGAAAATCAGACAGACATTGCTTTTGAATTGTAGTTCAACAGAAGTATTTAAAAAAAACAAACTCACAAAACAGGCCTTGACAAAAATGATGGTACCATTAATTTAATATTTAGTTGCACAACCTTTTGAGGCAATCAAACGATTTCTGTAACTTTCAATGAGACTTCTGCACCTCTCAGTGGGTATTTTGTTCCACTCCTCATGA
>JAQQAE010019686.1:0-10864 GCA_029823295.1 Pseudamia nigra | reverse complement strand
ATTTTAGATCTTTGAGTCCATCTCATGAAAAATGGGATCAAAAACAAAAGTGTTGCGTTTATATTTTTGTTGAGTGTCGTAATGAGTAACTTCATGACACAAAAATTTCTTCTTCTTAATTTATTACAGCATAACAAATTGCATTTAAATATGATATTTTGGTCATTTTATTTATCTCCTTGATTGTTTTGATCATTTATGTTCATTTTGTGGCATATTTGGTTGCTTTTTGTTCAACTTTGCTAGTTATTTTACACATTTTTTAAAACATGCATTATTATTTTTTGACTGTTGCTTAAGTTCTTCACATGCATTCATTTTGTTACTTATTTTGTTGATTTTTTGCTCAATTTCTTAATTATATTATAAATTTTTGTTAAATAACTTCATTATTTTCTTCATTTTGTTGCTTAGTTTGTTCATTTGTGCCTGTTATACTTTATATCTTCCTTGGCCATTTTATTCACTTTTGTTAATTTCATGAATCTTTTCTTAATGTTATGCTCATTTTGTAATTTTGTTCAGTTTTTGTTCCTTTGCTTGCTTACTTTGTTCATCTTGCTGGACATTTTTGTAAGCTTCTTATAATTTTGTTACTTACTTAATTTATTTTGTTAATTTGCTTGATTATTTTGTTCATGTTTTAAATTTAACTGTTTATTTTTTAGTCCCATTCATTGAGCTGTGGCCAAACGTTACTGAGTAGAAGTACATGTTTTCTATCGCCAGTGTAACTGACTCAAAGCGACAAGTGTTCTGCAAAAGAGCTATACTCTCAGAAGTACATTTACTGTATTTGAAAAAACTACTCAAGTACATGCAAAGGAGTAAATGTACAGGAGTACTACTGCCCTCTGGTGAAACTGTACGAGTAGTGTCCTGGGTGATGGTTCTGAAATGTGAGCAGATAAAATAGGCAAATGTTGTTGCCATTTGATAGAAGCGATTTCGTCTTATTGTCACGTGTTGTGGGGGGCTGAGCAGAGTCACCGCCCCTTGTACTCTGACTGCCCCCTGCTCTTTCTGTCACAGAGACTAACGGTGCAGATCCCAGGAAACCACATGTCTGTACATCCTGTACAGGATCAGATCATTTCAGTCCACTACACAGGGATATTATACAAACTGTTGTGGTAGCCTGTTCGTTGAATAAATCCAGCTGGATATTTGCTGTAATATTTTGTTAAATTAATAAATAAGATAAATAGACATATTAACTTCAAATGAGATTACTTCGGTAATAAAAACAAGCTTGACAAGATTATATATTCTTTCATTTACCAGAAAAATGGCTTTTTGACATTCTTGCCATGTCTTTCATAACATGGATGCATTATGCAACTAAATATTAAAAGTTTTCTGTTTCTTTGGCTGCTTTTGGGAAGACAGGTCATTTTCATGTCACGTCTTGGCTTCCCTTTGACAGGGCAGAATAGAGATGTATCGCAAAAAGAAGAAGAGCAATAGCAACATCACAGGTTTGAACTATCTCGCTATGTTGTATTTTTGTAACCAGCCGACAGTGTCCTGTGGTGTGTCTCACCTTTGACACAGGTGGGTGGACTGCTGCTCCAGGAAAGGTCCCATTGACAGTTGATGATGTCAGACCCGCTGATGTCATATCCCGGCTGGCACTGATAGGTGTACACACTGCCCCTCACAGGAGACGCATGGGACGAGCTGATCCAGCCAAACTCAATTTGAGGGAGCGTAGGGCAGGTGTCGTTCGGCACGACCTCTGCACAATACCGAAGTAGACAAAGTCAGTGAAAGACATGGAAGGAGGTCGTTCATGATCAACCCATCTTTGTTCCTTACGTAAAGCAAACTTTTACATACTCTTTTAATGAAATGTGTATTAATGTGTACTGTATGCTGCCCAATAAAGGCAATGTGCAGTACACATGCAGGGAAACTGTGAAACTGAGAAAAATTACTTTAAAGTTCTCTAGTTCATTTTTTTTCTTTTTTTTGTGTTATTTTCCTAATTTCTTGTCATTGTTTTTAACATCTTCTTTATTTTGTTTATTTTTTCCATTTTATTTTGTTCACTTCTCAACTAATTTGTACATTTTTTTCTTTAGTTTGCTTCTTATTCTCTTAGATTTTGTTCATCATCTTGATCTTTAATTTTTTTGCTTCTTCTTTTATTCATTTTCTTGATTTTAGTTGCTCATTTTTTTGCATTTTTTATTTCCTGTTCACATTTCTTTGTTTTTGCTCTTCCCCTTGGTTCTTCTATTCTTTTTGTTTATCTTTTTCTTTTTCTGTCAAATGTTGTTCATTTTTGATCATTTTCACTCAAAATATTGGGGAAACAAAGCCAACATGCAGAATCTTACTAAGTGACTAATTTGGCTTTTGCCTGGATTTTAAAATTATTGCAAATGGTTTCCTCATTTTCTGTGAAATGGATCCAGACAGAGTCAAAACAGTTTGTCATAAAATAAAGCAGACTTTAAAATGTCCAGTTCTAATCTTAACTCAGTTTTGCCAAAATTTAAAGTTGCATTCTGTTGGGAAACTAGCTAGTAGCTGATTGTTCGTAGCGGATCGCTATTGTGCAGCTGACCAGTACGACCTCACAGTTGTCAAGTTAGTATGTTTGCCTATTGTTTAGCTGCTTTCTTACCTGTTAGATGTTGAAGGACTCTGAAATGCAGGCTCCTCAATCATCCTGTGGTTAGATAAGCTACAGTTGTTACGACTACGACCGTTTTCATCTCTGTGAGTGCATGAGCTTGTGCACCTGTGAGATTGTAATCCGTGTTGACTGACAGGTCGCCTGTCTAACCGTTTATATCGATCCGCCACAAACGATTGCTTACGAGCTAATTTCCCAAAGTCACAGGCTGCATCTATAAAGGTACAGCACTTTGCCTTTGTAGGGCAGCATAGGTCACTGGTGGGATATAGCTAAATGATTTTACTCAGGGGAAAATGTTATTTTTATTATTATTTTACCGTTTATTTATATCACTGACATTATTACATGTGATAAACTGGAGAATTACATGTTCTTGTATGTGTTGAAAGAAATCTTAAATTCTAATAAATAAATACATTGCTGCAAGATGAAAACAGGCTTGGTTTTTTGGTTGTTGACATGTTGAGTTCAGTTTAGACTAGGGATGAGTATTTCAAGAAAAAACAATAATCTATAGTTGTTTATAACTAATCAATTGATTTTGTGAGTGAACATTTAGTTTTAAATTGATGAAAAATCACATTAATTAATCAATTTTTTTAATAGTTTTTTGAATATTTGAAAATCACAGCCATCCCTAGTTCAGACCAAAGATGTGCAACTAAAGCACTAAAATTTACAAAGCTCCAGCCTATGTCGTCCTACCAGAAGATATTAATGAAACAAGCTGGGATGGTCTCTCATTTCCATATGTGTAATTTGTGCTGTCATAAAATCTGACTGTGGGTGGTAATAGTGAGGTGCTCACTGCAGCTTCATGTCTGGTATTAATGACACATTTAAAGAATTTTTAAAAAATCAGACTTAGAATTTCTCCGGTCTATTCCCACATCAGTTTTGTTGTTAAGAGGAGATCATACCACCCCTAGTGAAGTGAGAAAACACAGTTTATTGACACAAAAATTTGCCAGAAGTAACAATACTGTGCAAATAAACACCTTATGACACTTTGTTCTAAAACCAGCCACAGGCAAGTTTACAAGTTGAGTTGAAAGTGATGCAGTTCGCAAGTTTGAGTCACACTGAGAACCTGCAACATTTACCTGCGAGACTTGGAAACATTTTTATCTTGTCATGAATCTTTGAACTGGGGCTTAGAGACACGAGGTTTTCAAGGCAGAATGACACCATAACTTTCTTAACTACCATACATGGCAGTGTAGTATAGAATGTAACCTTCAGCACCAACCGCAGTAAAATGCAACATACACATCAGTAGCATCAATCCAAAAAACATCATACTTCCACTCCTTCCACTGTCAGAAATGTACTCACCCCGGTAATGGATGAGAAACCCTTGACTTAGTATAAAACTTGAATCGTCTGGTTCGCTCTGAAACTGAATGGTGACCTCAGACCCCCCAGACACCACCTGGAAGCGCTCTTTAGACCCGAGGTACTGCCCAATCACGTGAGACATCAGATCACGTCCGTCGAACACTGTCAGCACATCAGTATTCCGGATATTTAAGCTTTAAGAAAGAAAAACAAAGATAAAGGTAAACAAAATAATCAGGATTTAAATTAAGAACAATACTTTATTTACAAACTTTTTATTAGGTAGTACAATGAACAGAAGGTATGTAAAACCTACTGTTCTACAAAGGATCTAGTTTTAACCTCTTAAACCCTAGAGTCCCCAAATCTGAGGACTATGGGCCATTGAGGGACCCCCAGAGCCCCCCACTGGTAGATTCTAGGGACTGCTACGCAACAAAAAGCTCTGCAACAAAAAGCATAAACATTGCACTAATCAGGTAAATACTGTATATATTCATACTGCACATCAAATTAAACATGAGAAACTCCTCTACAAGCACATATAAGTCATACATACTCACACCAAATATAACTCCAAAACCAACTTTAAATTTCAAAATCCTAAAAAAAAAGGCCTAAAAAGAGGCTGCATTTGAAGATGTTAATTTTCTTTAATTTATAATGTTTTCTCTTTTAACATATACTGATAAAGTCATCTGGCAATATGAAGAGTTCGTCCAATGTAAGAAATAAAACCCAGATTAAATTGGTAAAAAAAAAAGGTTAAGTCATTTTCATTTATGTGGGAATGCCCTAATATTGTTTGGTTTTGGGTAGACATCAGCGCATTTCATCATAGCATTTTGTCAAAACTTTTGACTGGTAGCGTATGTCTATTAAATAGTGAGACTGCACTTATGAGGATCAAATCATGTGGTGTACACAGACCAGCACACAGCAGCTCAGCTCCGAATGGGCTGTACGTCTATACATAGCACATCATGTCACAATATCACATGCACAACTTTGCTGACTGTGTGGCTTATGTTTAAGTCATCTGTAGTTGTATTCAGACTTCTACTGGATTTCTCCATTATATAAGGTGGGCATTTTCAGTTTGATAGTGCTGTGCTCATGCAGAGGCAGCAGGAGAAAAGGTAACCTACTGTACATACTGCACATCAGGTCCATGTCGTGTCCATATGCATGAGCCGCACCATGGCTCACCTTTTACGACCGCGCCAGGGCCACGGAAAGCATGCCAGTTTGGTTGCACTCACATTACTCTAATCCGAGCTGTAGAAGTGAAATGCATTTAGGCACTGCGTGGATTGGCATTTTGAGAACACCTGAACGAGTCGATGTCGGGACTGGTCAAATGATCACACTAAACTTATCGAAATATGCTTTTATTTTTCATCCTTTCTTTCTTTCTTATTATTATTTATTTTTAAATATGCAGACACAAACAATGTTGTTTCAGGGAATAGTGACACTGCATGTATCCATCATGTACTGTAAATAAATATAATTGTTGCAGTATATACACTTCTACATATTCACGTGTCTTCAAAGCGCCATGCATTCTGCATCTCTGAGATATCAGTGACTGAGCTGTTTTTTACACGAAAGACCAGGTCAAAACACCAGAAAGATCAGGTCACACAAAAACACTAACACGCCCACACAAAGCATGTTATTATCTCAGAGGCATGGCCATGTGGCAGAGAGCAGGCATTTTCGCTGAGGCAAAATAGGAGTATACGATCCACTTTACAACAACGTGCTGGGCGATAGGGCCCAAAGACCGTCAGTGTAAATTTCCAATAAGTGACGTCTTTAGTTCACTGCTAGCTACTGAAGTGCATGTGATTTTGCTAAGCCATCAGAAACTGATTGGCTTAAAAGCTAAGCAATGCATTAACTTGATATTTTTGGTGAAATTGAATAAAACAGCAGTCGAATCTTTTGTGATTCTGAGGTTCTAAGACAACTGTCTGAAGAAGACCTACTGCACTGCTTTGATCAGTGGAGGACCTGAGTGCAGTGGTCTGTTGATGCAGAAGGGAATGAGACTGAATGAGAAAGACGTTGAAAAATGTTAATGTTCAATAACACTGCATTGCAACATTAGTCCTGTTTTTCAATAGCCATACAGCATCTCATAGTATGGAACTACTGACTTTTTCTCTGAGACAAGGCACTAATAAAACATGAATCATGGTGAAGAATCTGAAAAACATATGTAACTATGTATGTATCTAGCTTGGATTTTGTCTTGTCCTTTCTGCTTGAGCAGATCATTTCAGTTTTTGATATATGAATATTAACAGAGTGGATATGAGTCATAAATGATCTGGAAGGCACTTCTCCTTTTAAAAACACCCCAGCAACGAACAAATCCATCATGGTCTTGGAAGGACATCTCGGATTTCAAAAGGACAACTGTGGACATAGAGGGCCATGAAAGACTCACAGATTTCAGTTTTACTTTTTTCCTTTACATGGCGTCAAACATCCCGTCCTTTGATGAGCCTACCTGCTGCCAGGAAGTCTGTTTTATGGTACTGTGCAAAAGTCCTACATTTGTTGTTTTAGTAGATTATGACGACCATACACATGCATAAAACAATCACCACAGAACTAGAACACATAGGAAATATGTAAAGCACACAATTCAGAGTGTCCAGTATATCCCTTTTTAAATGTTTTGAACTCTATGGGGCACAAAGTATGAGATCTAGTGACTTCAGTCAAATTTCAGTCAACACATAATTTCACTACAGGAATGGCTGTCACAGTAAATATTTAAGGATTTATGCTGGCACATATTTTCTACAAAATCCTACAGTAAAACAGGTAAAAGCAGATATTTGTAGTTTTGTGCAAGGATATGGTCATTACCGTATAAACTTCATAACAAGATAAGACAAAAAAACAAAAGTGGCATGGTTCTGCACTTTCACAAAAAACAGAAAAATAAAGTGTTTTTTTTTTTTAGTTGAATATGTGTTGATGAAAGATGAAACTCAAAGGCTATATTTAGATGCAGTCATCTAATTCAGTGTCAAATACACAGCTGGAATGAGGTCATCATCACAT
This sequence comes from Pseudamia nigra, assembly GCA_029823295.1. Lineage (NCBI taxonomy): Eukaryota > Metazoa > Chordata > Actinopteri > Kurtiformes > Apogonidae > Pseudamia > Pseudamia nigra. The sequence goes on along the minus strand of JAQQAE010019686.1, from coordinate 3,795 downwards.
GTGTGTACTAACCTCTCTGACTCTATGAGAACTGAAGCTCAGCAAATTAGGAAACATGCATGAACTGAATATTTGCATGATCACTGCAACATGTACATGTACTTGTGTTAAAGAAGGACAATGCATTAATTGTGTGAAAATAGGGTTAGTGAGCATTTCATTGCAGGAGTACTCACATGTGAACATCCAGTTCAATGCGTTTCTCCTCATTACCGTGGATCTGCCAGACACAGTCCAGACCCTTGGAGTAGCTCTGGGGCCAATCAGGAGACAGGATGGTTCCGGATGGCTCAGTCAACTCTCCTCCACACAGAGCTGCCACAAAGGGGAAACGCCAAAGAAGGAGAAAATGAGGAAAACTGGGATGAAATAATGAAGTTCTAGAAAAAGGGCTATAAGTAGATAGAGGCAGTATGGTTTTTGAAGAAACTAAATTTTCCTGTGAAATCATATTAGATCTGTTGGAAACCAATATTGACTTCACATTCAGTCTCTTGTACAGTTGTTCTTACACAAAACACTAAAACTGAGACTTAAACCCAAGACAATTTGTTGTTGTTAGTGTTATTGTTAAGTCCTGTACTTTGATGCTGTCTCTTGTACCAATACTTTTACAAACTAAAAGGAAACTCCCTCAGTTTGTCATTTAATTATACACATTGTAATACTGTAACTTTCAAAGCCACAAATAGCTAAAATTTTGCCATTTTCGGTCCATTTAATTGCTAATTTTGTTTATTTCATTCTTTTTTCTTGTTCTTTATGCTTATTTTATTCCTTGTTTTGCTTTATGTTCATCTTCGTTACTGTATTGTTCATTTTGTTGATGTTTTGATTTATTTTTGTTCTTTTCTTGATAATTTGATTCACTTGGTTGATAATTTTATTCCTTTTGTACATTTCCTGGATTGTGTTGCTTATGTTGTTAATATTATCTCCACTTCTTTTTTTTTTTTGCTCTTCATTTTGTAGATTACTTGAGTTATTTTTATTTTTGCTGCTCATTACTTTATTTTGTTGATATTATGTTAATTTTCATATTTATTTTTAATGTTATTTTATTCATTTTTAATGCCATCTTTCACAGTATTCAATATTATATGAGTAGTGATTGTTTTATTTATTATTACATCCTGTGCCTTTATTTTATAAGTGATATAAAATTGTCAAGACTGAACACACTGACAGGTGCGGGAGACTCAGGAGCAGGACTCAGAGTACAGTTCATAGTGATAAAGTTTATTATAATAATAAATTTACAGGCAAAGGCACCAAAGGGCAAAGCAAAGGACGGGTCGGGGAACGAGCGGTGAGTCGGAGGGCCGAGCAGACGGGGAATCCAAAAGGCAGTCCGAGGTCAGGAGGCAAACAGGCAGATAGTCCGGGTACAGTCCAGGGGTCGGGAACCAGGCAGACGGATTTTCCAGGCAGGGGGGAAAACAGGTCGGGAACAGAATAGGATGCGGGTCGGGAACAGAACTGGACGGGACGGGATGACGGCCAGGACGAGGGAATACACACACGCAACACACGCATACACACTCAACGAACCAGCAAGAGACATGGGGATTCACTGCTGTTTAAATCCACAGCGGTGATAAGGGAATTGGAAACAGATGAGGACATCAGAGAAGAGAGGAGGCAGGTGTGTGAGATGACACAGCAGGGAGGGGCCGACAGGACTTCACACAGTTACACAGATACACACGAGGATAATTGGGAATGACACACAGGTGGGGACACTCAGGGAGGAGAGGAAACAGGTGTGCGGAATGGACACAGAAGGGAGGGGCCGACAGGACTCAGGCTACACACAGAGGAGGGGCTGACAGGAATCCTCACAAGCCGGGGTAAAGAAGTGCTTGGATAATCCAACCACAAAAACGCCGACTGGTTTAATGACAATGCTGCCGCTATCACTGAACTGATGCAGCATAAGAAAAAAGCAAACCAAGCATGTCTCACCAAACCCGATTGCTGTGAAACCAAAGGCCAAGGCAACCTTACAGAGCAAACTTAGAAAAATGCAAGATAAGTGGTAGGATGACAAAGCCGATGAGATTCAGCAGTTGGCCGACTCTGGAAACACCCGGGGTTACTACCAGGCACTGAAGAAATTGGTTATGTTTTTTGAGAATACAACAGTGATGATATGTTTTTGATTTTTTATCAAGCACCTTTAAAGTTTGTTTATGCACTGTTGGTTTTGTAACAGTGGTTCAGGCCGTGGCCCAACTTGTGATACAGTATAACGTGTGGCATAATCATTGCATCTAGATACAGTTTAACCGATTCCAGAGTTAAGTTATTCCGAATAAATCTAAAATTGGAAAGGTTGAATTTCATCTTGTTTGTAATATTACCTATAATTCCTAAGTATTTAAATTCTTGCACAACCTTTATTGTTTGGCCTTGAACAAAGATGTTAGAATCAATTTCACCACTTGCCTTTTTGGAAAAAAAAACACACACACAAGTGTTAGAGATGTTCAGATGTAATTGAGATCTATCGAGCCATTTAGAAACAATCCTCATGGACGCTGTCAGCTCTTGGGCAGCTTGCTTTTTGTCTTTCATATGAACATATAAAACTGCATCATCAGCATACATTTGGCAAACAACATTTGGTGGGCAACAACTTGGCAGGTCATTTATAAATAGACTAAATAGCAGCGGCCCTAGCATGGACCCTTGTGGTACTCCCAAAAAGTTGTCGTGGTGTGATGATTTCACATTTTATACTCTGACACACTGTGACCTTGAAGTGATATAAGAATTAATCCACTTCAAGGCATTCACTGAAAAATTACAATGTGATAATTTGGTCAACAGTGTCCGGTGGTTCACAGTGTCAAAGGCCTTCTGAAGGTCAATAAAAACAGCTCCAATGACGCCCCCTGTGTCCAGTCTGGATTTTACATTTTCCATGAAGTAGCAAACGGCCGTCTCAGTGGAGTGAGGTTTTCTAAAACCAAACTGCATTTGGTGCAGATTATATTGACCTGTACTTGGGTGCTTTATGATCTGCTAAGCTACTGTTTTTCAATTATCTTAGATACTACAAGAAGTATGTCTTAGGTCTGTAATTACAAATTACAGACCTATAAGCCTGTTTATTAAACAATAAATAACTAAAACATGAAGTGAAGCTTGTAGTGGGCGTCTCCTCTCGGCAAAGCAAATGTGTCTGGCACAACAAGGCATTCAGATTACAGTTCTGCTTGGCCAGTTGCCAAACACGACAGGGGAAAAAAAAGAAGAAAAAAAAGGGTGGAGGGCTGAGTCATAGACACCGAGGATTAAACAAAGTGGAACGCAAGTTCTCACCACAGACATGATGAAGCCTGTTAATGTTTCCACCATCACTGTATCATGACTAATTTGTTAAACACATTCAGATCTAAACATAAAAAATAATGACCTTTTTAAACCAACAGCAAACTTTGAAAGTGTTACATTACATGTCACTGACCAGTAGCATTTGTTTTTTGGGTTTTTTTTTTACACAGGACAGAGACAGAGATGTGCTGTGTGGTGGATCATGTCATTATCAACTGGACACATCGTGACTGTTAAAGGCAACTTTTCACACTCACAACCCAGTGAACCTGCTGTTTGTGACCTTGAATGGTTCACGAAATAAAAGTTTGTTCTCTGAAAGTGTGATGTCATCAGTGTATATCACATGTCAATCATAAATGTGTGAGGTGTTTCTCTGCATACAGGTCCTTCTCAAAAAATTAGCATATTGTGATAAAGTTCATTATTTTCTGTAATGTACTGATAAACATTAGA
>JAQQAE010019685.1:0-10865 GCA_029823295.1 Pseudamia nigra | reverse complement strand
GGCTTATGTATGGACAAAGTGGTTTTTCCTTTAAAAATGTGGTGGGTGCGGCTTATAATCAGGTTCGGCTTATAGTCTGGAAAATACGGTAAATGCATGTGAAACCTATTGAAATGTTTATAAATGACATCTATAATGAAGGAAGGGAAGGTATTGAGATGTTTCAGTTCATAATAGAGCTGGATACAGGATATAGCACATAACAAAATTAGAATGGCACTCAGACCACTGCTGAGGCTCGTGCTGCACTCTTCTGACAAATCTGGATTGGAACTAAAACCGAATATATATTTAAACTATCACAGATATGTCAAAACCGTGTCCATTATATCAGCTCCATAGCGATGGCATTCCCAGGTCTGTAACTGTATGCATTACTGTGCAGCAGCTGGAAAAAAGGACTACCCCCTGATAAAAACATATTTTAATCTAATCCTGGTATTCGCTTGGATCCACGCCAGGTTGGAGATATTCATAGAAGCTCCTGGATCAACCATTTAAACTGGATCTGTGACAAAAGTTAAAGGGTTCTTTCTCAGTCCAAGCTCTACCCTTCTACCAAATGTTGCAGAAGTCGAGTCAGTAGTGTTTGAGTAATCCTGCAAACTGGCAAAGCACTATATTAACAGATGTGGAGGTAATGATCAGAGCACACAACTTAAACTGAACACCCGCACATATCTGAGCCCTAGACCACACCAAGTCATTTATATGCAGGATCTTTCATTCACTGGTCATTCACAGACCTGGAGACACTCAGGATCACTGTGGAAATTCTGTGTCAAGCTCTAACACACCGAGCTGCAGCTACAAGTCCAAGTTCTGCTGCATTTTATTTTAGGTGTGGTGCACATGGTGTCCTTTTTCTATTAGAAAGATCAGAATACTGGTTTGTGACCGCAATCCATCTTTCCCACTAGAGTTGATCGATCCTGCATACAAGCCCATAGAAGCCGACAACACTTGTAGACACAGGGAGCATTAACCTCTGAAGCCTCTTTTTTTAGGCCTCTTTTTTGGGATTTTGATATTTTATGTTGGTGTTGGATTAAGTTTGGTGTTTGTAAATCTGACTTATATGTACTTGTACTGGAGTTTCTCCTGTTTAATTTGATTTTTTTTGTGACTGGTGCAGTGTTTTATGCTTTTTGTTGCGGAGCAGCCTCAGAGTCCACATTCCCCAATTGGCCAGTACCCCAATTTGCATATTTGGGGATGGTTTAAAAGGTTAAGTCAGAAGTCAAAACACAGACATGTCTGATCTGGTATTTGTAACAATCGCTCCGTGCTTTAGAGCTTGAGAAACCTTTTCCTTACTGACACTGTATCCAGGGCCTGAGTGATCCACAGATGACAGGTCCTGCATATAAATGGTTATGCTTCCTGTACATTTAATAAATATCTAGTGATCCTCCATCCATTTTTTGCTCCAGAACGACTCTTTGAATGGTCCTTTTAACCACATCATTTATAAAATCACCTCTTCACAGATTGACTTTTAGTTGCATTGATTTTAATTCATTTTCAGCCTAAAATTACCCCTGGGTAATCATTCCTGGAAAATGTTACAGAATCAAAATTGAGAAAAGGCTGTATAATTTCAAATGGATAGGAGCTGGCTGAACAAAATATCAACCATATTCTGTTCATATTAAACACAAGTTAAGGTACATTTTAATAGCACTACATTATTTTTGAATTGACATTTTCTACGTGACTGATCTTGTTGAAGTTAGAGTTGTACCTATGTCATATACTTCTGCTTTTTCAGTATAACATTGTGACCCTTAGGAAGGACATCTGCGTAGAGTTGAGAAAATCCAGGAACAATGACAAACTCGTAGCAATGAGAGACAAATCGGAAAAGACATGGAGAAATGTGAAAGTAATAGGACAAAACAAATATCAAATAAGCAGAAATTGAGCAGCAAAAAATAAAATGGAAACTGCAAGGTTTTGCGTCTTTGCAGTAGCATTAGTGTATTTTTGTTTAAGTTCCTGGTTAAAGCAGTTTGTGACACAAGGCCACATATTTAGGCATTCATCCACAGTGTGGACCAAAAATACATTTCAACAGTGTAAAATTAGGGTTTGAATCTTTTATGTACAGTATGTTAGATATTTATTTATCTTCATTTCTATCATAAGTTAGTTACATTCTACTGTTTGTTTTGCACACATCGGTATAGATTTTTGCCCTGTGCATGGTTTATTTTTCTAGTGATGATCCATTAGTGGGATGTAATTTCTCTCAGGCTCTCTTAGTAGTAGCTGATCTGCTTTGTATCAACACTTTGCCTGCATCTGTGGTTACACAGATCCACCAGGATTTAATGAGAAACAGCAGTGAGAGGGATCTGATATGACAGCTCTTTCCCACTGTGATTATAGTCATTAATTTGTCTCGTCTGTCAGGGGAGTGCAGGTGTCCGTGCTTGTATAAATCATACTGGTGATGCGAATGAACACTTCTGATTCAGCAATGTAAACATTTGTCCTCTGGTCAGCAAAATGTATTGTTCTGTGTGGGGAAAAAAGTGCATTCCTGCAGCTTCATATCTTCTGCTCTTCACTCCTTTGTATTCTGCAACTTTTCTAAAAGCTGTATTCTACATGACAAGTCACAGTCTGGACACACCTTCTCTTTCAGCATTTTTCTTCATTTTTTTAATTATTTTCAGCATTGTGCATTAATACTGAAGACATCCAAGCTGTGAACCTGAACTCATATGGAATTATATAGTAAACAAAAAAGTGTAAAATAACCCAGTACATGTTTTATATTTTAGATAAGACAAAGTGGCCACACATTGGCATCCTCTCATCAGTAGCCACCTTGAACAGTTTTCACTTCACAGGTGTGTCTTGTCAAGAGTCAATTTGTGCCATTTCTTGACTTTTTAATGTGCTTTAGACCAGTGTTTCTGAACCGGTGTCTCCTTGTGACAAACATTTTTCAGTGGTCATCAAGTCACGACCCACGTGCATCAAAGTAAAATGGGCAAATGTATTTTTTTATAAGTTAGTAAATGTCAATGAATATATTCTGGACAAATTATACACCTATTTCCATCATTGCATTCAAATTCAAATCACAAAAAATGACAACAAAATAAACAAAACAATTCAATGAAGAATAGTTTAATTCACAAAAAGTCCCTAAATATAAAAAAAAATGAACAGAAATTAAGAAAATATTCAAAATGATGCAAAAATAAAAAATTAATGAAAATTAACAGAAAATGCACAAAACAAAAACAATGTACAAAATTAGGGAAACGGAACAAAATAATTTTTAAAAAGTAGTAACAATAAATAAATAAATTTTAAAAAGCAAAAGCAACATAACAAATTTACAACATCGATCACAAAACTAAAGAAATAATTGAAAGAAGAAAAATTAAATAAGACTACCAAATTATTAAAAACAAAAAGCGATAATTGAAAAAATATTCAACACAAGGCAAAAATATCAATAAACAAAAAAAACAATGCTTATCAAAATAATCCAAAAATTAAAACCAATATAAAAAATAAGCAATGAAACAATTAAATGAACAAAAATGAAGCAAAAATTAAGAAAATAGTCAGAACAAGGAAAAAAATGAACAGCATAATAAAGAAAATGAATGAAAATAAAAAATTCACAAACTGAACCAAGATTAACAAAGGAAATTGAGAAAATTAACAAAAACAACAGAGTAAAGAGGGGAAAAACCCAAATGGTGATTAACCCACTCACGACCTTCTCAGAGTCTGCATCCCATTTTTGGGTCCCGATCCACCAGTTGAGAACCACTGCTTTAGACCCTCAGTTGTCTTGTGCAGATGAAAGGTGGGTACAGAGTCAGTAGCGCTGTTAGTGCTACTACAACTACCAACACTCAGTTAAGTACATTTAAAACAGTCCATCATTACGTTAAGAAGTGAAGGTCAGTGAATCTCAAAGATATACTCAATCGATATCGATAAGCTACTTTTGGTGTTGGGTGAAAATTGAACAGACCAGATGGTTATTTGTGGTTTTAAATTATTTGTGAAAGGTGAAAGAAGATGAACATGATGCAAGATACAAAGGTCATCATAAAAGACAAAAGTAATGTGAGACACAACAATATGAACATGACATAAAAGCGAAAAATGGAAAAAAACAAAACCTGATGGAAAAAAAAACTACTTAAGAAAAAAACTGTGAAATACACATTAAGAAGTAAAGACAAAAACACACTGTGATTTGTTTCTGAAGTGCAGTTTTAAGTTCTTATTTAGCAATATGAAAACATTTAAATCTTTTGAAATAATTTAGCAACATTGAGACAAAATAAATACTTAAGACAAAAAACATAGACTGTAATAAATGTAATTATTACTGTATAGAAATACATTCACTGGCCACTGCATTAGGTACACTATGTTAGTACTGGTTTGTAGCGATCATAAGATGAAGCACTTTGGTCGTAAACAAATGGGCACGGTCAGCAGCAACACTCATGATAGATGTGGCACTAAAACAATGCACAGTTATCTAAAGGTCCCAAAACATGCCACCACCGACAGCCTAGAGACCTACAAGGTAGGATGGGTCCATGCTTTCATGTTGCTTATGCCAATCATTACCATAACATCCAAATAACACATCAGAAATCACAACTCGCCAGACAAAGCAACATTTTCCACCTTTCTATTGACCACTTTTGTTGAGTCCATGCGAATTGTAGCCTTAGTTTCCTGTTCTTAACTGACAGGAGTGTCACCATGTGTGATCTCCTGCTGCTGTTGTCTACCTGCTTCAAGGTTTGACATGTACATCCATAGATGCTCTTCTACATTACACAGTTGTAATGAGTGGTCATTTGAGTTACTGTTGTCTTTCCATCAGCTTGAACCAGTCTGACCATTCTTTGACCTCTGGCATCAACAAGGTCTTTTCATCCAGAGAACTGTTGCTCACTGGATATTTTCTCTTTTGCAGACTATTCTCTATAAACCCTAGAGATGGTTGTGTATGAAAATCCCAGTACATCAGCAGTTTTTTGAAATACACCAACAACCATGCCGTGTTCAAAGTCATGTAAACGATCTTACTTCCCTGTTCTGATGCTTGGTTTAGACTTCAGCAGGTCGTCTTGACCCTGTCTATATGCTTAAATAGACCGAACTTCTGCCATGCAATTAGATATTTGTGTTATTAAGATGTGTTGACAAGTATACGTAATAAAGTGGCCAGTGAACACACACTCACTGGCTGCTATTCAGCAGCCAGTGAGCTGACACTGAGGATTAGATGCTGTGAGAAAAATGGTTAGGGAGATAAATATATGTAATTATTGGTCCCCATTCCAAAACAATACAAGAATCCCACTGGGGATCGTTATGTCATCTGTCAAATACAGGAGAAGTAATTTCACCTGCCTTGTCACTCTGCCTAGGTTTGACAGCTCAGGAGAGAACCACCAGGGTCTCCTTGGCTTGCGGAATGTCTGGCTTTCCTCCAGCTTTAGCTCTCTGCCATGTCGGTGTGACCAAGCCTGATGAGGCTTTTCTGAGATTATCAGCTGGACATTACTTCCAGTTGTCTGTGGACAGGATTGACGTAATCACACTGACCAGCGGAGGCAAAAACAACTGAGTTCAGCCAATTCCATGGTTGTACAAAGTGGTCATCAAAGCTAGATGTGGTTACTTTGGACAATCTAAAATATCAAACATGGTTTTGTTTACTACATAATTCCATATGTGTTCTTTTACAGTTTGGATGTCTTCAGTATTAATGCACATAAAGAAAAAGACAAAAAAAAATAGAAAGAGAAGGTGAGTCCCATCTACCTCTCATCCACTGAGTGACTCTTCTGTTTTCTGTTTGTCAGGATCTGATGGCCAAAGTGCGAGCCATGCTTGCAACCTCCAAGACCTTCCAGCCCCCTAATTCCTGAAGCAGCTCTGGCTTTGTACTCCCCTCTAACAACAGGCTCAGTTGACCATCAAGGGGCGTCTCCTATTTCCTGGAGAATTATTTGGCCTGATTCTGTTATGACTCATCATCCATTATTTTCTTTGTATTCTTAGCATCAACAGATTCATCTTAGCAAGCGTAAGTTCCCTGCAGCAAGGAATGAGTCAAGGAAACGTATTCACCACCACTGAAAAACACAGTTCCACGTCTAATCTGAGAAAACAGATCATCATTTCAGTCGACAGTTGATGTGTTTTGGTGCTTGAATGACTAAAAGTGGAGAAACAAATGTTATTTTGCAGCCTGTTTTTTTTTTTTTTTTTTTTTTTTTTTAATAGTGTGTAAAAATGAAATTAAAATAATGTCACAACTAGACAGTAATTCTTGGCAGAATCACCAGGAGTCCCTCTTCTATCCTTCTATGAAGGGCCATGTTATTTTGATAACGTCATCTCTTTATTTTCCATTGCTATTTTTTTTTTCTCGTTTCATCCCCGTCCGTCTTTCCAGCACCTCACCCATCAACTTGAAAAGCTGTTTTAGTTTTTACTGTGTCCCTCAGCTCTAGTGCGTGGCCTTGTATTTCTGTTTCTGGTTTCTACTGTATTAAATTTATTGCAAAACTACTTTCTAATCCAGACTGTCAATAAAATTTCAATTATGATTTACTCCCAGTCTAGGCTCTTTCTTTTGGATTTTCATGTACAAAACAACTCGTCACGGAGATTAATACCATACACCTTTTAAAACCACTGACGGCTTTTGGATTTTGGCGTTTTCTTTAATGAAATCTGCTCAAAAACTCACAATTGCAGCAACACATCCTGCTCCCTGGATGGTCTTTCTCTTTACTACTTTTATTTGCAGTTATGATAAGAAATTATGTTTGGTGTTTTCATGCCTTCACCTACATTCAGTGTTTACGTTCTGAATCCCAGCCTCACTGTTGATAAACTCTACAGTTGATTTGCTGATATCCTCTGGGTGTCTGTTGAAGATGGACTCATGACCTGCACAGTTAAACCAGACACCGTTGCTAGTTCTTTCTCGAGGACCCCAGGCAGAGTATGAGCTCATAAGGGATTAAACGTTTGAAAAGATAGATTGTTTAAGGCCATGAGGAAAGCTTAAACATGATCAGGACATCTTGTAATTAATTTGTAAACAAAAACAGGAGGTGGTTTAGAAGGATGAGGTCTCATTTCCTCACATTTAAAGTTTTGCGGCAGTCGTCTGAGCAGATCAGACTTTGGTAAAGAGAGCGTTGAAGAGAAACCAAGACCATTTCCTAGCTCTGCTAATTTGTTAAAGGGGACATATTGTACCCATCTTTATCAAGTGAATGAATGGTTTTCGCTCTTCATATCTAATCTGTCATGAATTATTTGTGTTTTCACCTGTGCTCTGTCAGTTTAAATGCACTTAGGCTGCTTCTGCCTATGTTCTTTTCCTGTTCTGTTGGAGTACGATCATGGAGACCCTCTGCTACCATGCCAGGATGTCACAAACACAATGATCTAAACAGCTTTTATTATAAAAGTGTCAGCATGTCTGTATGTTGAGTGTTTTAATAGTCGATTTTGCAAATCAGTAATAAACTTGTGTCAAAATACACCTCCTTTAAAGGAGAAATGTAAAGAATAAGGTTTTTATTGCCTTTTCATAATAAAACAGAGCTGGGCTCTGAAAATAATGCAGAATCATCAAAACACACATTTAGTTTGTGAAACATGGCTTTAATTAAGTTGTTCTGATTTCCGTGTTTCAGTCTCCTCCAGGATCATTACGACATCCTGGAATAAGGCATTGTGTCTACATACCTCAAACAGGTTCATTTGGTCTTTTTACAATGATTTACTTACTTTCTCTTTATATTAAAGAGGTGTAAGGACAAGCATTTTTATTTGTACAGCACATTTCATACAGGGGAGTAACTCAGTGCTTTACATAAAAACAACAGCTTGAAAAACATTTGACTTTGATGCATTAAAAACACACATTTTAAAATAAAATTTAAACCTGTAATTAAACCCAACAATGTTAGGAATAAATGAAAAACACAGTGCAGAAAAATAGAAGCAATATTGTCCATAGAGATGTTTTTTTACCTTGACGTGTTTCAAATGACATCAGTCTTTGTGAGAATCATCATCTGACCACTGTGGCGTGTTCTACCAGCCTGATGGACCTGATACATCCACCGGGCTGGCTGCACCCCCCAACATCCAATGGCCTCAGGAGGAGGGAGTCCGAGTCCCAGGTGTGTGAATGCTCATTCATCCTGGCTGATGGTGTCCTTGGCCCGCTGTTTGATGTCGACAGCCTCCTTTATCCAACATTTGTGCCATCAATTATTGGATCGGGAACCAACAGACAATTGTCTTAGGGTTAGGGTGGATCTGTCAGGCTGGCCGACCACAGTCGACCACGTCTTCTTCTCCTCCTTTCGGCTGCTCCCCTCATGGGTCGCCACAGCAACCACAGTCGACCACTTGTAACAACCAGAAACCAGGAGCAACATATCTGCCTCTCGCACCTCAGAAGCAGTCGCCAACCCACCACCGTTACAACAGCAGAAACTATTGGCACACACAGTAGACCAGTAGATGTAAAGATGTACATTTCTTGACATTTTGTGGTCTGTTTAAAAAAAAATTAAAGCTGATTACGTTAGGATATGCATTAAAAGGTAATAAGGAACAATATACAGTATAAGTGGTCATTTACATACAACACAAACTACACCTGTGGTTTTCTATAACATACTCATGCAGTTTTTTGTTTCTATCTGTTGTGCAGTAATAAATATGACCAGGGAAGGCCTATCTATCTATTTTTTATGTATATTTAATTGAATATGACCGATTTTGGTGTGGATCCAGATCTGAGTGCACTATGGGCCTTGGTGGAGGTCTGCGCTCGAGTGAGTGCAATTCTAGTTTACAACAGAGCTGGATGTCTGGTTAAGTTGGGACGCACCCATCAGCCGACTGGACCACTTAAAAATTTGATTCAGTAAGTTTGTGTTCTTAAAGGAGACGTTTTCAAACTATGACATCAAACAAAAGATAAAAATCGATTCACTAAAAGCACAGTATAATAAAATCAGAGTTTTGTCGATCCAGAAAGGGGCAGTTTTCTTAAATAGACCAAAAACTGATGCCACTCCTTTGACGGAGCTTCATAATTTGTATCAAAATTCAGTCAATAGTGGTCCAAAGATACAGTATCTATGAGGTTATACACATTCCACTGTCTGATCTTCAAAACATTTAGGAGCATATTCTAAAATAAATGACTATCTGGAGTTGTAGATATGTTTAAGGTAAAAAATACTCCACAGATTAATAAAATCACGAGTGACAGGTCTTGACTTGTCTCATTTTTTCTGGAGCAGACTCACAATAATGGAATTATCTACAAATTGAAAGATTATTCTTTTGCCATATTTTCATTTTACAGGATATAGAAAAATGTGTTTTATTTCATGCTTCAGAACATAATTTGAGCGTCGAACACTTGTGTTTTTTCTGCTTGAACTTCTGAAGGGAGCAAAAAAAGAAAAATATGCACAAAATAATCAAGAAAATTAACAAAAAAGTAACATAATGAGCAGAGATGATGACTATTATCAAGAAAATGAACAAAGTTAGTAAAATATGCAATGTGGCCAAAAATTAACAGAAAATCCGGGAAATTAACAAAATTTGCAATAAAATAAAGTGAACAAATGGAACCAAAATACATGTAATCCATAAAATATTAGTACACATAATCAACAGAACTGAACACAAAATGAGCAAAATACCAAAATGAACAAAAATGGGACCAGTCTTATGAAGGTTTATTATAAACTGACACATTTGTACTGTAAAGACTGTACATGTTAGTACAGTTTTAGGTATTCTACAGTTTAATGTAAAAGGAAAAAGAAGGAATGATAATGCACTAATTAAACAAAAAATAAAACTATCTCCAAAAAATGAACAAACGCATGAGAAAAAAAATCTGACAATGAAAAAAAATGAACCAAAAATGAGCAAAATGACATTATTTTTGAAGTGTTAAATACCTGAACGTTACCTGAAAGGGGCTGAATCCAAACATGAGTTAATCCTCATGAGTCCCATGTTAGTGTTCAACTTTGGAGCAGAAATAAACATGTTTACAGCCCGGTACAAACAATGGTTTTGGTCTTTATTATTTATGTCCACCTCTGTGCACTCAGAACAGGGTTGAATTTGTACATGTACATCCTTCACCCATATAGACCCTGACATTTGTGTGTAATTAAGGGCATAGACAATTTGATTGACAAGTGTGTCCATGTCAGAGGCTTCTCAATTTCATACGATACATCTCAGCTCCTTCACACTCTATTCTAATGTCACAGAGAGTTTGTTCATCTTTCATGTTCAGTCACTGGATTGAACATGTTAAAGAGGGCACATCACTCCGACTTGAATCAGTCTCCTCCTGTTGCTACATCTTCAAAGCTCGGTTAACTTCATAGCCTTCCAGCTCAGAAATATTTTGTCAGTTTTCAAATTCACATTCAAACCCACAACAACAAACGCAGAATACTTCCTCCATCCTTACAAACACCAGCGGGCACAAACATACTGTGCTCGTGTCCTTTTTCTGTTTTCTATATTTAATTTATACTTGTTCTACATCCTGATCAATGATAATTCCCAACGGAGCTTCTGATTGTAGAGATTAATTTCCAAGTGTCAGACAAGTTGAGTCCCATGTCAGAGAAAAAGTTATAGTTTCTGAAAAACTAATGATGTGAATACAAAAAGGCTTATGTTTGACTGCTGCTCTGATTCTTTAATAAGCACTAAGGAACCATTAGTTAGGTTGTGTTATTTTCTTTATTTTTCATGGTTTCTGGATTATTTTGTGAGCT
>JAQQAE010019684.1:0-10865 GCA_029823295.1 Pseudamia nigra | reverse complement strand
TTATAAGGCGCAGTGTCATATTTGGACAAAATTGACGGCTTTTAGATGCGCCTTATAGTCCGGAAAATACGGTAGTTTTTCATTTTGATCATTTACGTGATCGTTCAGTTCATTTTAATTTCATGAATTATTTTTTTATTGTTTAAAATTTCAACCTGTTTTACGCCTGCACACCGACTGAGCCAAAAGAAACTGAGTAGAAGTACATGTTTTCCATCACAAATGTAACTAAGAGTAAGAAGTATCCTACAAGACGTGCATTTGCTAAAATAAAAAAACTACTTAAAGGTACACGTGAAGGACTAAAAGTACTTGAGTACCACCCAGCTCTGCAGTGACACTATGCTGTGAAAAACCCAAATATGACAAATGTGGTGATGGATCACAGCGACATTTAAAGGTACCCATAGAGCCAAGTATTTCTGAGCAACCCTGCTGTAAAATGACTTGTTTACCTCTTGGTGATTATTTTTTTGTTTTTCTGGCTTTTGTTTACTTATTTATCTTCATATTCAATCTTAGGAATAAAAAGAACATGCTGCAGAAAAAATGTTTCCAAAGGAGAAATGCAGCTCGGTCAAACGTTTCCACCGAGAGGTTTTTTGAATGAGCCTTTTCTAACCAGTAACTTTTCTACAGTAACAACATAAATGTGCCCTTCCAACAGCGTTGCATCATGGGAACGAGCGTGTTGAAAAGGTTGAAGGGGTAGATCGGGGCAAACAGACGCGCGGAGGCTGTGGATTTTACATCTGTCTGGCCTGGTTGCTACGCGCCGAGCCCCGAGCCACATTTGTGCGCTCGCACCGAGGGGCAGAGCGCGTTGGCGCCGCCGACGCCGCCGCCCTGACAGATCACCGCCCCAAACAGCGGAGAACGAGGCCTGCCAGCAACAGCTGTCCTTCAGCATCGCAATCGGTGCGTTCGCCTTTGACAAAGACCGAACAGGAACGAGTGTCAACAATGCTTCACCCTGGAGCGGTTTGCAAACATCTTGTAACTTTCGACGCTCTGAACCACTCGTGTTGGATACTTTTGGAAGCAGCTGAAACTGAAACACGTACGGTAATTGCTTTGTTTTTTTTGGTTTTTTTTACTTTGGCCGCTCTGCACCCTGCTTTAAAGGAAAAAGACAAAACCTGTGTCAAGGGCGCTCTTGAACCCGAGCGCTGTGTTTGCCGGCTGCTATGCAAATGAGGCTGGGGGAGAGGAAAGCAAACAAATGTGTTAATTGATACATCCTGCTAGCGGAGGGCCCTGGGGATTACCTGAGCGCCGGAGTGTCATAGACGAGTGCTTAGGACACACTGCAGGAGTTTAAAGTGCATCTAATGGGGATGTTAGCAGCCGTCCTCTACCAGCTAATGGCCACCATTTTGCTGGCCGTTGAGAGGCGCCCAAGCTGTCGAGGGCCAGACATTCGGAGTGACCGCCGTGACCTGTTGCGACCCCTGCATACAAGTGTGCGGGTAAGTTCAACAGCCTCTCCAGAAAAAGCCATCCGTGGCAAGAAGACACTAATTAAGGTAACACAGGCGTGAGTCCCACTAGTGTAGCACACCGGTGGAGTGTATACTGAACCTTGTCATGTAGGTCACTCTGGAGCTTTTAGCAAAGCTATGCATATTAATGGACGTCTGCCGGAGCAGCCACTGCCTCTGCACCCAGTTGGGGGGTGGGGTTGTTGTGTACTAACTCTGGGGGTCTTTTCTGAAACATATGCATTGCAAAATGAGATTGCGGCTAATTCCGGTTAGCGGTGATCCCTGTGGCGTTATTTAGCCATGACAAAAAATACGAGGTAACCACGGATAAAACACCAACAGTACGAGTCAGCAGAGGGACAAACATGGGCTTCAGAAGATGAAAATACATCTGCCGTGTGACTGAAGTGCAGCTGAATTCAGACGGTTGTGGTTAAAGCATCAGTTTACCTGAACATCAGGTGGCTTGCTAAAAAAAAAGTCTTATAGCATTCCATATGGCTTCACTTGTATAAAGGCTTACGGCGCTTCTGTCATTTGGTTTAGAAGATCGTGTAACGACACATGAGGCTGGGAGTGAAGCAGGAATAATAAACTGAAGAGCGATTCTTCAGTCCTCGTGTTCTGCTCTGTGTTATGATGCACACGTACGAGGAAGTGGACGGCGTCGCTGGAGACGTACGTCAGCACGATGCAGGTTGTAAACATGGACATACTTACTCTTGCTCATTGGTGATGGAGAAAACTGGACATACTACCTGGTAGTTTTCTTGCTGTTGTTTAAGGTGTATGTTCACTACGTTCATAATCACGACCAAAACAAACACAAACGTAAGTACATCGGAGCCCCGGATAACGAATTTAATCCGTTCCAGCGTCATGCTCTGTGTCTGGATCATTCGTTATCCGATGCGACTTTTTCCATAAAAATACATGTAAAACCAATGGATCCATTCTGGACCCACGACAAACTCCCATATAAAGTATGTATTACACACCCATATGTGCACATGTATTCATTATTATTATTATTTGAAAAGGAAGTTATGTTAATTATCTGAAACGGAATACATGAAATTAGTTCTAAAAATGATTTATAATGTATTCTTACCTTGGCTTATGACTTGGTCGTGTGTCCGTGGACACTGCACACGTCCGTAACTGGAAGCACAGCTCCAGACACCGGAGCTGCTGGCTCTAATCACAGCTCCAGCACGTTTACAGCTACGTTGTTAGCTCGGGCTAACAACGTAGCCGGTGGGCCGACGCGCCGCGGGGTGACGGCTTCAATGATGGTACAGTTTCACCAGCGACTTCCTTCACCGGCTAGCAGCTAATAGCCGTTAGCCGCTAGCTGTGTTAGCTTGGCTAATGGCTGCTAGCTTCCGGGTCTTTCGCGTCCGAGACCCGGAAGTGACTACTTGTTATCCCGTTCAAATTTTGTTGTCCAAGTCAATTTTTCTGCAGTTTTTCTCTTCAGTATCTGAATTTTTCATTGTCAGAAGCGTTTGTTATCCGGGGTACCACTGTATGTAATATTAGCGGAGCCCCTCCAACCAGTACCCCCTAGAGCAGGGGTCTGGAACCTGAGCCCCCCCCCCCCCCAGTGTCTCCTGTAGCTTCATCCATTGATGGAAGTGACATATTAATGAATCGAAAAAGCAAAAGATCGACAAAAAGAAGGAAAATAATTGGCTATATACTGAACAAAAAGTAAGGAAATTTTTGTGCAAATAATCAACAAAACAATCAACATTATGAACAAGATTAAATGACGTATTACATAAAAGGGTCAAAAAATGAACAGAAATGAGAAATCTGAGGGAAAAAAACAGGAAATTGAACAAAAAATCAGCAAATTAACTGAATGAATGGATAACAAAGTATTCAAGAAAATGAACAAAGTAATCATGTAAATGAATATAATCAAGAAAATTCACAAAATAAGCAAATCATAATCGGTACACTGTAAAACAAATCACCAAAAATAACCAGGGAATTGAGCCAAAAGCCACAAACAATCAAATTCTTTTAAGAAATTAACAAAATGATCTACCAAATAAGCTGCAAAAATGGACAAAAATTGAAGAAAAAAAAATCCAGTGTTAAAATGTTTCTAGCTAAACATGACAGTTGAGCTGGAATTTCAAACCATCCATCCACATCATATTCATAATCATAATCAGAAATACGTTATTAATCCCAGAGGAAATTGTTTTATCACAGTTGCTCCATGCCAGAATGTACCAAACAAAATGTTATATTTATATTACAAGATAAATGCTGAACATATATTCTAATAGAACAATAGAAATAAAAAATAGAGTACATTTATAAATGTAAGAATTAAAATTCCTTATTAAAACAAGTACTGTCAAACAATATGCACTAGACAGACATTAACGTATACAGTACGTGTGCAAAACAGTTAGACCTTTGTAATGAATGTCCAGATATTAATAGTGCAAAATTGTGTCATGAGTAATTATTCTGAGAATTGTACAGTTTGATGGGCGACTTCCTGTGTGGTGCATGGACGTGGTATCAGTCTGTCGCTGAATTATTAACACACAATCTCTGTACATTCTGATAAAATATACATCATACAACCAGAGCCACACAAACGGATGTAAAACCAGAGCAAATGACACCGAACGGCAGTGTATTAATCTTAAAGCAGCCGCAAATTCACTGGCAAGCAAACTGTGTAATGGTGTGCCAGTGCGATTTGCATGTATATAAATATTCATAGAATATTCATATGGCCGATGCAAAATTATCCTCTTTCTATGCAAATAAGCTACTGTACGTAGCAAAACCTGTGGGATTCAAGACTAGTGGAAAAACTATCACATGTGCGTAAAGCAGGTGCAGCTAATTTCTATGTGAAGCGCGTAATAAGTGAAGTCACTTCGTCAAAACTCGGAATGACGTCGTAAAAAAAGGGGTGGAGTCAGTTGTGTGTGGCGTGTGACGTTGTTCGGCCTTTACTCTGATTCCCGGTTCGCTGGCATCCGATCTCCGGCTGAACCTCACAAACTGTCGGCCGCCGCGTCAGTCAAGCCTTGCTTGCTGAGCCCCGGCGTCCCTCCCCTCTCGCCTGGCTGTCTCGCCGCGAAGTCGGTGGCGGACGTGTGATGTACATCGTGGGTAATCGGATAAGTTGGGTACCATCCTCCTGCTTTCTCTCCAGAACAACATGTCCACTGAACTGAAAGCCAGAGTGCAACTGTCACATTAGTGGCCAGGGAGCGCTCACTGCGCTGCACGCCTGGTAAACAAACCCCGAAAGATGTTTTGCATGACAGACAGACAGACCGACGGCGCTTTCAGGCGAGGCCAGAGCGTCGCTGAAAAAGAGCCGCCATGCTCTCCTCTGTTGTCAGTTGAAACTCTTTAACCAATTAAAAAGGCAGAGCAGGGCCCACGTTTGAATATGCATGACAGAATGTTGCATTATGAAAAAAAAAAAAACAGGGTGGAAACTACTAATTACGTGGTCAACAGTCTGTCTCTGCCCTGTTTTACCTCCTATTTAATTTTTCCCCCTTCATCTGTGATGCCGGCGACCTGCATTTTGATCTCGCGTTGAATAGTGCAGCTTTCAAGCCTGCTGCTTTAATGAGGCATTTAATTTTCACTGGATTCAGTCAAAGGAGCAGTGACAGAACCTAACTGTTGTCACTTTTCATAATGAGGCCGGGTAGTATTACATTTCCCTCTTTGTCTAAAGCACAGCACCGTCGTCAGCCCTCGGCTTCGCCGGCGCCGTGTTGTCCCGCCGAGCCGGTACCAGCCGGGCGCGTGGATCACTGGATGAGTTTTGCTCTGAGCAGTTCTGGCAAACTTGGACAATTATTTCTGAATCCCTGGGCTCTGAGCGGAGCGAACATCAGGGGAGGCTCCAATTATGAAATATGAGTTATTAAAAATATATTTACGACGCTGCTGGAAATGTTTATGGATCTGAGAGTAAGTGACTTTATCTCCGGTCAAAAATAATAAAATGTTGAAATAATCCTGTTTTTTAAAGACATTTTAAGGTTTCAGAGTCGTCTCTTACTACTTTGTCTTTTTTTTTTTGTTTTATGAAGGATATAACAGTCAGAGTTCATTTAAAACTGGGGTTTGTTCAGGCTGCAAGAAAAGACAGTCATCATATAGCAGCAGAATTTTGCAGTAGCACAACTGGACTTATTAATATTACTGAGTAACTAAGGCAAGTTTCAAATATTTGCAGTTTTTGGTGGGTATTTACTTAAACTGTTAATACAAATTTTCAGCCGTGTTTATAGTAATGTAGGTTATATTGTGTTTCAGTCACTAATGACGTTCAGTTTCAAATTCAGTCTAATTTACTGGCTTATTCTGCTGTGTTTAAATCGGCTAAGGTTGGGTTAAGGTTCTATGAAAAGAGCGGAGGTTGGAAGGTGATGTGAAAAGCCCACAGCAACCAGAACCATTTGGTCTTTTCAGAACCAGGCGGTAATCTGCAGCTTCACCATCACACCAAACTGTATCATACATACAAGTTCATCATTAATGATGTTTTACACCCATAAAGGTAAAAAAGTGCCAAGAAATATGAATTTTTAAAAATCATTTTTATGAGACAAGACACACCAAATCTCAAGTCTTTACTGAGCTATAAAAATAAACACCAAAACTTGAATATTTCATGGAAATTTTGAGTAAACATGCCACTTGCAGCAGGTTTGGTCTTAAATTATAGTGCCTCATAAATCCTAAATCATCTGAGAAACATGGTGACTGACCACTTTGTGTTTCCTGTTGATGGTAACCTCTGACCCTCGGGTCACACGGGCTCATCTGTGTCACAAATTGTTGGTCTGATCATCAACGCTGAGGCTCAGAATTTAAATGCCATAAGTCACCGCGCAACAGTTGGCAGATTTTCTGAAAGACGATAGATACGACTACATTTTCGGTAAAAATTGTGAACTTGTTGCAAATGGTCTCTGCTTTGCAGTAGTTTTAACAGGACATGTTTGGATAACGTCGGAGCTTTTCGCCAGTGTTTCAGTTAAAATCCCACTTTATGTCATAGACATTCGGTCCCATTGTCTCTCATTGTGAAACCATAACAGATATTAAAATGCTGAAAAAGTTAAACGTTTTGTGACAGTTTCAAACGTTAAACTACGTTTCTGTGTTAATGCATAGTGAAGTGGTGTGGTCCTGAAGTGTGGTGCGTTTTAGAAATTGTTTGACTACTTCCTCTAGGAAATAAATGGGGAAATTTTCATTGAATCTCGAAGACACTGCATGTCAGTATTGTTCGTGGCAGGTGCCAATAGGTGCTGGTAGCTAATATTAAGCAATTAAACCAATTAATTTTCAGATATTCAGGTTTAGTGATTCAGATACATATTATATTCATTTAAATGTTCAATTAAATAGTTTTCTAGTTTATAACCCTCAGACATGTACTATGTCTTCTGAGGTGGGAGGAGCAGGAATGAACTGGTTTATCAAAATTCAAACTAAACATCCACTATTGTCAACCTCTGATCTAAATACTAAAACTAAAACTAATCCTCAAGTCATAAAAGCAATGTTGACTTCATAATCCAACCAGTTTCTTAAGACCTGTCAAAACTGTATTTAAGAGCCGCATTTTATTCATTTGATACTCTTAAAATGATCTTACATGAAGCTAACTAAATGCCAGCAACATTACATACCATTTTCTCTATTTGTCCAAATTCTAAAAGGTCGCCAGTCGGAAGTTTCCTTTTTTTTCCCATGCTCAGTTGTTCCAGATTGAATGGTCATCACCAACAACATTAGACCAGCGCTAGAACAATGTAGCAGCATCCTGTCTTAAAGCTCAGGACATCCCACATTCCAGCTGGGACACACAAAACCTCTCTGTTTCTGAGGTAAGGAGGGAAAAAAAAATCCAGTCAGACCCTGCACCGCTTGCCAAAAACACTGCTCATCCAAAGTCATTTGCAGCAAAGTCCATTATCATCATCACTTGTGGTGATGAATTCCCTATGATGGTGGCAGGCCCGCAGCAGCCTCCACTCATAATGACATTCTGCTCTTGTTGGCAGTCACTCCCCGTCAGATGGCTCATTCCCAACAGCCAGCGTGTCACACGCAGCACACACACAATGCTGGGCCTCCTGCATCAAAGATGGAAACAACCGGAAATGTGTTCCGAGCAAGGCAGGGATTTATTTTTAAGGACACAATAAGGCATATCATCTGTGGTACTAAACAACTCTATTAAGGTGATACTAAGCAATAACATACATGTTCTGAGCTGTAAATGACTTTATTGTGATGGAACACATAAATACTGGTAATAACCATGGATTGTGTATATTAGGGGACAAAGTGACCGTGACGTCATCCACTGGTTTGTGAATGGCCGTTATGAGGTAAAACGTCACCAAGCATTGACACATGGTGTTGTTAGTGTAAACACCATCTGTCATTTAAAACTATCTTCTGTTGAATAAATAGAAGATATAAAAGTCCAACTCGGTCTGGCTCTGCTGCCGAGTTGAGTTACCATAGTGACCTGTCAATCAAAGCCCAGCACAGCAGTAATTTGTTGGATTATTTGACCCAA
This sequence comes from Pseudamia nigra, assembly GCA_029823295.1. Classification (NCBI taxonomy): domain Eukaryota; kingdom Metazoa; phylum Chordata; class Actinopteri; order Kurtiformes; family Apogonidae; genus Pseudamia; species Pseudamia nigra. Next base: position 2,777 of record JAQQAE010019684.1, on the reverse strand, counting down.
TATCGCAAAAATGGAGCAAAGAGTTAAAGATGAACCACACACCACTTATTAGAGGGTCCATGTAAAATGTTGGAGACCATGAAAATTCATGACATTCATTGCCCATCCGTAATAACACACATAAATGTAGTATCAAATAGCCTATGTCAAAATCAAAGAAAAGTATTTTCGAGGTCAAAACAGCCCAACACCTGCTTCCTGTTTTCAATCTTTTTAATCATTCATGATGATAACATGTGGACAGACATGTCCACACCACAAAATTTGCAGTAAAGAAATTGTCCAATCAGAGTCAGACTCCAAACCTCATTCATTTTGAAACGGGTTAGTGACACTGTCAGGTCAAAACTATCCTCATTGCATCTTCCGGAAAAAAATGGCCAGATCAGGTGCCTCGCAGGACAAAAAAATGCTCCGACCTCCTTCATTTTTCGTCTTGACATCGTCTCAATATTGGGAGGGATCAGCCAAAAATTCTCTTGGATTGAAGTCTGTGCTCTGACTCGGCCACTCCAGAACATTCAGTGTATTTAAAATGCAATAAGAGGTGAAAACATCGAAAGGGGTGAAAAATGCTGATAAGATGCTATGTGGACGTAAAGCATAGGACATAATTAGATAATAAATGAATTACACATGAACTGTATGATGTGCTGTGGCACTGGAGTTTCTTTTATGTTATGCTCAGATTTCCTCTAGAATATGTGTAACATTTAATGGACATGTTTTAGATTTTTAGATGGGGAATCATAGATCATCGCGATAAACCAAACCTGGTCAATTTGCACAGTATGTCTTAGCTTTTTTTTTTTTTGTGAAGCAGTGGATGAGACTCTTTAAAAAGTTACTCATATAAATTTAAATATACATATCCAAGTGTCTAAATCCTGAAATGTCATTGCCAACAAGCCAAAGGTTCCCCAGGTACCTAAAGGGAATCTACTCTAACCGGACTCATGCGTCCTGCATTTGTGTTTTTATTAATTTCTCAACTCTAATTGTAACAGATGAACAATGAAAATCTGTTAAACATCACTTCCGTTTCAAAGGGAAGTTGACATTTCCACTCGTATTTCCAAGCAACTGTAAAGGCAAACATAAAATGAGTTTAAAAAAAAAATACATTAGCCACAGACTGATAAACAGATGTGAGCAGCTGTGGGCAGAATAAACAAACAGTACTCATGTACTGTAAAAGTACTGTTACTTCACATTTTAAGGATTCAGTTTTCCTACTTGTCAGTTTTATATTGTACATTTTTATTTCTGTGCTCGACTGCTTTGATCATTTCTTGGTCATTTTGCTGTACATTTTGTTATTTTTTCAGTTCTATTGGTGATTGTGCTGTTAATTATAGCTTTGTTTTTGTTACTATATTCGCTATTTTTTTTTCAATTATTGACGAGATTGTACATTTTGTCCAATGCATATTTTTTCTTCATTGCTGTGCATTTTGTTGATATCTGCTCAGTTTTATTGGTTATAATGATCAGATTTGCTAATTTACTTGGCTGTTTTGTTATTTTTCCTCATTTTGTTGTGTATTTTTGTTTGCTATATTGTACGATTTTGACATTTTTTACAAGTTACTTCATCATTTTGATCAGTTTTATTAATTAAGTTGATCATTTTGTTAATTTTTTCAATTTTGTTGATTACATTGTACATTTTTAATTTTCTTGATTAGTTTTTTCTTCAATTGTTGTGCATTTTGTTATGTATTTGTTGATTACTTTCAATTTCATTGGTTATATTGTACATTTATTTTTGATTATTACATAGTTTTCTGTTGATTCGTGTTTATTATGTTATTTTTTTGTTCATTTACTTGATTATTTTTAGAATTTTGTTCTCATTTGATCAGTCAAACGTATGTATTTATTTATATTACATCTACTTGTTAAGCTGTGGTTTATTGTAACTTAGTAGAAGCTCATTTTCTTTCCACCACGAGTACTAGAGTACTACTCACCTCTGGATAAGGCTGCAAAAGAAAGAAATAGGCACCAGGGAAGACAAAAAAAAAAAAAACAAACTATCTGAGTGAATATTTAGAAATGTGGTTGTGTGCGAGAGACAAAAGGCTCCATGCTTCACAGAGCAGTGTTTGACAATGTGATTAAAGCATAAAGAGAGACACAGTAGATCTAAAGTTCTCTCTAAGTGAAAGGGAGGGACAGTGATGAGCTTCCCTGATTTCACTGCTCAACCAGATTAAGGTTGATGTCCCATGAAAAGAAATGTAAGGGGAGCTGCAGGGCCAATAATATTTAAAGCACCATGCGACCAAGTCATCAGTTGAGAAATAAAACAGCTCTGTGGACGCGCTAAGTCTGCTCGGGACGACTCAACGACTCAGGAATAGCAAATGAGGCAAAATGAATCTTCCCCTTTAAGCAGACCTCGACGTAATGAGACGAGCATGTTAAAGGCGGGATGTTGTCATAAAATGGTTTTACTGTAGAAACCCCGTGTTTTTATTATGAGCTAAAGAAAAGGGTATTTGCTTGAAAATGGGAGCCTTACTACCGTTTCATACATAAACAGTCCAAGTTAGTTGATGCATAAAAAGCAAAGTCCATTTCACTTTGCAGCGGTGCCCCGGATAACGAATTTAATCCGTTCTGGCGTCGCGCTGTGTGTCCGAATCATTCATGATCCGAAGCGACTTTTTCCATAGGAATACATGTAAAACCAATTACCGTAATATTCACACTACAAGCCGCGGCTTTTGTCACACATTTTCGACCCTGCGGCTTATACAATGATGCGGCCT
>JAQQAE010019683.1:0-10865 GCA_029823295.1 Pseudamia nigra | reverse complement strand
TATTCGTGGCTTTTTGCCTCCCCAAATAAATCTTGAGATCAGTTTGTCCCAGACTACAAATTTATTTTGTGGGATTCTAATTGGCAGGGGCTGAAAAAGGTATAAAAGCCTTGGTAAAATGTTAATTTTAACTGTCTGTATTTTTGCACTAAAACTCGGGGGAAGGGTATACCACCTTGCTTCTGAGTATCTTCTTGAATTTTGTGATAATTACTTTCAAGCATATCAGACAATGTTTTAGTTAGAATTATTTCAAGGTAATTCATTGCTGTCAAGTCCCATTTCAAATTGCATGTCTCTTTGCTTATGGTAGTCTTACCAATTAAAACATCATCATCCAGGTCTACTTCCAGGGCTTCTGCTGCTTGTCTGAACCAGGAGTTATGCTGCTTCTGTCTGCTGTTGTAAAACTCTATCTTCTCTATTTGCCTCGCCAAATCCACTCTCTCCTGCAGGGAGAAAAAAAAAATCACTGCATTAATTAGTGAAATATAAACATTTTATGGGCACATACTGTCCAGGTCAAATGCTGAAGGAAGTTACCTTGATGGCCTCCATGCATTTTGTCTCTATGGGAAACATGGGGAGTTCCTCGTCTTTTTCCAGTGTTCTGTAAATCTTTTTGAAGTTCATCATGTCATCTGGACCTATGAGCAGCAAACTGAGGCCCTCTTTGGTTGCTCTTGCTGTTCTCCCGCTGCGATGGACGTATGTCTCAGATGTCCTGGGGACCTGGACAGAATCAAACGTTATTAATTCCACTTAAAATCATTATTAGGCAGCAGTGGCTTGGACGATGGGGCACTGAAAGACAGTGGAATCCAGGTAGTGTGTGTGACTTAGTGAATGGAGCTGTAAAGTGCTTGGTGTGAAGGGTGCTACATAAATCCATTTTACCATCTACAGGTAACAGCTTCGCTTCGTTCAAAGATTCAATACAGCAACTAAGAATGCTTCTATTACACCGCTTCAGTTTTCTTAAAGTTTTTTGATTCACAAACTAACATAATTAACAAACTTGCACAAAATTGTGCCAAAAGTCATCTGAAGTAGACCCTGTCCTTGACAATGGTCAAGAGTTTTGCACTGGTTTATCTTCATGTTTGTCTTAACAAATATGGTGAAACTGAACTGCTCATTCGCTTACCTGGTAGTGAATAACATGCTGAACATTTGGGATATCCAGTCCTCTTGCTGCCACATCAGTAGTAAGTAGAACACAACTGTGAATGGACATAATAGATTTGTGTTTCACATCTGTCACAATTCTTTTTTGAAGAACAGCGAGCTGTATTTCCCAGACAGGCAGCACAAGGACATTGGTTTGTATGTGCACTGAAATATACTGTTAAAAGAGTATATATGAACATGTTCAATCCATCCATTTTCTACCCCTTAATCCTCGTGAGGGTCGAGGGGGGGGGGTGGTGCCTATCCGAGCTGACTTGAGCGAAGGCAGGGTACACCCTGGATGAGTCACCAGTTCATCGCATGGCTGACACAGAGACAGACAACCATTCACACTCACATTCATGCCTGTGGACAATTTAGAGTCACCAATTCACCCAACCCCCTCCTCCACTTATTTTAAATGATTATGGTACCTTAAGTATTTGGCTTCATTTAATGTTTTTTTTTTAAATATTTTAAACACAGATAAATGATGCCTGGAGAAGTCAGACACTGTTAGATCACATTGTGTGCCAATACTCACTTCTCCCTCTCAGCAAATCTTTCCAGGTTTTTCAGACGTTGTTTCTGGTGCATGTTGGCATGCAGAGGCAGTGGAGTACAATCCAAAATTACCAGAAGGGCATTAAGCCTTTTGATACAGTCTATACTGTTAGCAAACACCATGGTGCGTCCAGGATACTGGAGCAGAAAATAATAGAGGAAGAAATCTTTTTCTTCCTTCTGACAGTGGATCTGTGTTTCTGTCAGTGTTTCTACTGTAGCCTCTTTCCTGGTCAGGTCAATGATTTTTGGTTTCGATTTAATCCCCACTTTCTCCATGAGAATTTCCAGTTTGCTGCGCTGGTCCAGATTCTTCTTCTTTTGTATGACACGGGTGGGGAGACTGTGGGCCATGGTCAAAGTGGCAGAGAACACAAACATTTGCCTCTTGGGATTGAAGTGCACAGTGTTCAGCATCTCCAGTAGGCTCTCGAGCTCTGCAAAGTGGCCTCTTTCTACCATGCGATCTGCTTCATCAATGACCAGGCACCTGAGGAGTAAAACAGCAACAGATAATAATCTAATATAAACAGATCTGTGTTTGATCTGTGATACAGAAACATTTATCACACTTCTGAAGCTCCCCATTCACACAGTAAAACAGAATTCTAAAGGTTGCAACTGTGTATACTTTTTGATGAATAGAAATGTGCATAAGGGATGGAAGTATGTCCAAACTAGGCATATAAATAAGACTATGCCAGTGGGAGCACTGACTATTGGACAAAACTGACAATCAAACCGAAGTGCTCAATAAACAAAAATTAGTGAGGCTTTTAAACATAATTTGTGCTTGGCTTACCTGAGCTGTCTGAGATTCTGGAGATGTGGATGCCCCTCCTTGATCAGGTCCCACAGGCGCCCTGGAGTGGCAATAATAATCTCTGGTCTGCGCTTTAGCATCCTCCTCTGTTTCTGCTGTGCCATTCCACCCACTACTATTGCTGTTTTTATATCTGCACAACAATACAAGTTTGAGTTTCCTGACAAAAATTAACCAATTAAAATCATCACAGTAACAACATTTTCAGCAGTGACTTACTGGTAAACTTTGCCACAGCATCAATGTGGTGTTTGACTTGAACTGCCAGTTCCCTGGTGGGAGTGAGGACCAGTCCAAGCAGTGGCTGACTCTGACTGCCTGCACGTTTTTCTTCTGCATCAAGGTCAAAGTCAAACTCAGCATTTTCAACCACTTTAACACATCCAACTGCTGCATCTTCTTCAGCACTATCGTCTTCCTCATTGGGATCTTTATCTGCATCACCTTCATCCTCTTCTTCCTGGTCTTGTTCAGAGATGGACTCACCACTCATGTTGGTGGCATCAGCTACATTTTCAGAAGATGTGGACTCATCATGTAGATACAAGCTTTCCACCTTTTTGTTTTGTTCAGTGTCTTCTTCAACAGACTTGTCTGCTCCTTTTCTCCACTCCAAGATAGTGTGGATCATGGGAATGCCAAATGCCAAAGTCTTTCCACTACCTGTGATGACAGTGTTCACATTAGCTTAAAGGTGCAGTCTACAATATTGGCCAACTAGCTGGTGCCTGATTATTTGTGGCAGACTGATATAAATTATTAAACAGATGACCTGCCAGTCAACCAGTGTTACAACTTCACAGTTGTCAAGCGAGTATGTCTGTTCTTTTATTGCCTGTACCAAATGTTGAAGGAATCTGAAATGCAGGCTACTCAGTCTCAGTGTGGTTAGATAAGCTACAGTTGCTAGCTCCATAGTAGCTACTGCTATGACTGTTTTCAACTCTGCGAGTGCATGAGCTCGTGCACCTATGAGGTTTGTAAGCCATGTTGATTGGCAGGTCACATGTCCAAACATGTACCATGGGCTACTAGCTAGCTTGCCAACATTGTTGACTGCACCTTTAACATACTAAAACAGACATGTAAAAAATATTGACTTATAATGAATTTTTAAAGACCAATATACGAATAGCTCGGAGGAAGAAAAATCTGATGGCTGGTTGATATGCTAACATTACAGCACTTCCATAAAAAGGTTTTGCATAGATACTAAATAATTACTGAACTAAACCAATCACATAAATCAAGTCTAATCAAATTTAAAAAATGAATAATGTGAAAATTATCGTCATACTAACTGTTAAATACCAAGAAGGATGTGATTTTTTATTTTGTAAACCATTATTACTCTGTATTTCCAGTTGAGAAGCATATGCATTGACCACTAAGTTATGTCAATGCTAATAGTGTATATTAAACGTTCTACAGGTACATGAATTCAGTCAATCACCTTACCTGTCTCAGCTGCACCCAGAATATGCATATGATCTCGGATAGCTGGAGGTAATGCCAGGGCTTGTATAGGGGTTGGTGAACCAAATCCCAGACTGCTCACAGCCTTCAGCACAGGATCAGGAACAAACAGATCTTTCCATGCACTCACATCAGTATTCCTGCCATCAGAGGCAGAGAGTGCAGCATTTGTCCAATTCTTCACCTGCTTTTTGGGTCCCTTTGCCTGTTTGTCTTTAGGAGATTTTACTTCTTCCACAGGCTGGACATCTAATGGAAGCTGCTTCTTTGCAACTGGATGATTTTCACTCTGCTGCTTCTGTTTTACTTTCTTCTTTCCAGGTTTTGACTTGGCATCCTGTTCAGAGGACACATCTGACACTTTTGTAGTGTCCACATCCTGTGCGTTGTCCTCTTTATGAACAGCTGCCTCTGTTTGTGCGTTTTCTTCCGTAGAAACCTGTTGGATTTCACCACCATCTTCTCCAGAATGCTTATTTTTCTTCTTCTTTTTTAATTTTTTCTTAGGCATTTCTTTCGTGCTCTCCTCTCCCTCCTCACTAGCTTTCCTCTTCGTGGCTTTTTCCTTTTCACAGCCAAGCAGACGGTAATGTGTCAGCTCTTCAAAGCACACCAGCCCCTCCAGTCCCTCCTCAGAGAACAGGCTGGGGTCGAGCTCCACAGCTTTCCATTGGCCTTTCGCATGGATGCTTTTTGCTGATTTTTGCAACCCGGAGGACGGACGCATGTTTTTCGGTTTTATCTTCTTTGTCTTCATATTCCTACGATTCGACACGTGTAAAAAAATACGGCAAATATTCCAGACCCCAGCGTCGAGTGCCTTTTCTTAGTGGCTAACAGCTTCGTGTACCGTCCAGTAAAATAAAGTCATGCGGGTTCAGGGCAGGCAGCTTCAAAACAATACGCGAACACCGTAAAACAAAAAAACAAAACGTCCTACCGTAACTTGTTGCGTTTTGGTTAAGTGTTAAAATGACTTTACTACCGATGACAAGCACGCATGACACGAGGGGGCGGCCATGACAGTGTTGATCACGTGGTTCAAAAAAACTTTATTTGTCTTAAAAAAACCCAACATTTTAACCCAACCCGCTTTCGTTGGTATATGTCAATTTTGTCATTTTTCTTGATTTCCAAAATACGTGTTCATAATTTTGTTAAATTTTATTATGTTATATATATTATATTTATTATTTTATCTAGTCAATTATTCTGTTCATTATTGTCAATTTGTTATTATATTCTTTTTTTCTTCTATTATTTTGTGCACATTTTTCTTTAATATGTTCATTTTGTTATTAGCGGTCCATTTCGCTGATGCTTTTATTCCTTTTTTACTTCATCTTTCACAATATCGTTATTAAAAATAACAAAATAAGTCTAATCTTAACCCTTACAGATTTTATTATATTACAAATAGCAAAATACATAAAATCTTATACTATGTGGGGTAGCCCTACAATAAAAAAGTAACCTTATGGCACTTTATAACAAAGATGTCACATTTACATCTTGAGCTGAAAAGGGGTAACCACTGAGCTAGACAATAAGCTGTTTATTCCTACATAGCCTTGGAAACTGAAAAATCTATCATCACAGAGCTGAAAACAGGCCTGACCTTATGAAATGTTGACTTTTTCAAGACAACCAATTCTTACAGGACAGTAATGCGACAAACATATGATGATCTTATAGAACATGATGCACTAATATATATATATATTTGACGACCTGCACAATATAAAATAATTCCAACTCTCACTTCACACATACAGCAGTAAAATGTAACATAGGCATTAATGCAGCAGCCATATGAGCCCAAAATCATCTCAAACAGCAATGACACAGACCATTTTAATACACAATGGCACATTTTACATTTTATTTTCAACCACAAATGGGTGATATTACTTAATTCTTGAATACAGTACTTTAACTTATAGTGGAAAATTTTAGAAAAGAACTTTGTATTTCCGCCATCATTAAAAGTACTAAAATTATATAGATGCTTTATGTAATCAGCTACACTGATTACATTCAATAAATGACAAGGGTTGATATTAGCACAGTGTTCTCATGTAGTACACTCTTTATTGAGATCATTTTTAGAGTGAACACACATTTCTACACTAAAGAGCTTCATTCACAAGATTATACGTATACTTAGGCTTTTATATTACGAGCAAGCACATTCATTTTACTCTTGAAATCTAAAATGTGTCAAAATTGCTTTTTAAAACGACAGACTGCAAGTACTTCAGCACACAAACAGTCATGGCTGCTAAATTTGGGTCGGGTCAATCACTCTGCCCATGAACAGGAGACAGTTTGTGTCTTCGTGGTAAATGAAGAAGAAAAATGGCCTATTGACGAGGAAGGTGCGGGGTAAGGAGTACGGAATAATCCCAGCTGTTGTAGCAGCTGCTGCAGTCGTCCCCGTTTCATCCACATCAATCACGGCCTTGTGCAGCATCTGCGTTTTTCCAGAAGAACATACACTTAATCATCCTCAGAGTAAGGGGGGAAAGTATTGCACATCACAGTGAAATTAGCTACTCACCTCTGAGACTTTGACCTGTCTGTCCTTTGTTAACTTTGTCAAATTGGCCGAATTACTGAAGATACTGGAAACACCCATGTCTGGTAGAAGCGTGTGCAGAGAATATGACTGCTCCATCTTAAATTTAGGCATGTGGACTTCCAGTTTGCTGTTAATAAGACATGATTCCACATAATAAGTACATTGATTGAGCATTTGTTGTGTTTCCGTATGAGCAAATATCAACATTTGCTCCACAAATATAGACAGAATGTATTATTGTGGAAGCTAACAAAGGCCTCAAGTGGATTATTTAACAGTGGTGGGTAGATTAACATGAACCGCAGTCATTTAAAAGGATTTCTCATAATACTTGTGTATTAATGTATTTGAGTGATTAAACCAGTAGTTCATAAAAAATAAACCCAAGTAGTAATATCATAACATGGAACGCGATGTATTGACTTCAAATAAGCATTCTTGTCATTTTTGCTTATTTCCGTTACTTTCATCATTTTTTGATGATGTTGGAGATTACTGTTGCCAATGTCGCTGCTTGAATTGTTCATTTTTATTACTTTTGTTTCTTTTTTGTTCAATTTCTTGATTTTATTGTTAGATGTCTTTTTGGCTTATTTGGTTCATTTGTACCAATGTTAATTTTATAATTTAATCAATGCTTTGTTCAGTTTTGCTAATTTGCTCATTCTTTGTTGCTTTTTGTAATTATTCTGGACATTTCTGCTCATTTTCTGGATTAATTTACTCATTTTGATCATTTTTGCTCTGTTTTTAAAATTTATCTTGTTGATACAGTACTTTTAGTATTGATGTTTTTATGTTAATTATTTTGTGTGAGTATTACTCACCTGTGCTATTAAATTAATGTTCATGCCTTTTTCTTTTTCCTTACGTTTTGTACATCTTTCGGATCCAGCTGAGGAACTTCTCCGCAGTGATCTCATCATCAATCACGGTGTAGTCGATGCCTTTGTTGGGGAGCAGGATAAGCATGGACACGCCCTCTCGGTATGGAAGCTTCAGCACTTTGGCCCCAAGAGGAACGTCTTCCATCATGTAGAACTTATCTTCTTTAAACATCATCGGCACTTGGACGATGTTGTAGTTGTCAATGTAGAACGGTGCACTTTCAGTGAAGTTGGGATTGAAAGGCATCTCCCAGTCTCCTGTGGACAGAGGGTGGGTGTCAAGTGTCAAATCATAAAGGGATCTAAGATGAAAACCAAGTAATTGAGCTTACCCCGAAAGAAGATGGTATTGATCAACATGAGCTGGGTCTCTGCATCCAGCGTCTTGATCATATCAGTCACCCTGTCCGCAGTCTTGTCCTTAATATGCTGATTGATGAAGTTGATACCCTGCTCTTTGTCTGAAAAATTAACACTTTTGATTTCAGCATCAAAAAACGTCTCGATTCGCACTTCAAATGTTCTCTCTATGCCGAGTTGTGAGCTGATAAAAAGGGCCATGCTCTGGTCTAGTTTCAGTGATCCATTCTGAGTGATGTTTTCATTGAGGAGCTGGAAAAGTTCTGGAATATGCTCCGGCTGGTCCTCCTGCTCTAGCTGCTCCAGGTTGAGTCCTTTCAGTATTTCCTCATGCGTGACACCATCTGAAGCCATTAAGAGGGCAGCGAAACTGGAGGAGATGCTAAGGGGCGAGAAAAAGATGTTCTTGTCATGGTAGCTGGAAATCTTCCGATAAAGGTTCATGGCAAAGTCCATATTTTTAAGGGACAGGATGGAAATGGTGGATCGTGGAGGTAGCGCTTGGTGGATGGGGACGAGGACGCTCATGTAAAGGATGAAAGCAAAGCCTGTCTTCATTTTGAGTCCCGACAAGGTGTTTTCTTGGACAAATACACAACCTAAAATAACGCAGATATTGAAATGACACAAAATATCAAGATGGCACCAGTATAATCATCCAATTTTTTATCACTTTACATTTAAATTCAGGTGCAAATAGCTGTAAGATTTGCTAGTTTTCTAAGATTCACTACCATTCATACGTACCATCCAGCATGGACGAGATTTCATCTGAAAGCACCATCTATTATTTGGGGAAACAAAGTGCAAGTGTGCTCTGAATGTTACATATTAACCCTGAAACTCAGCCGGTGTCGTGCTGTGTTGATCGGAGACATGTACTTCAAACAATCAGGGCCTCTCTCAAAGTTGATGTCTCAAGTAAAACAAACAAGTAACTACACATTAACGAGAATTGTACAAAAAAAAGGCAACTTCAGGAGGAGTGAATGTCACTTTAATTCTGCAACAAAACCTAATACATGAGATGACAGGATGCAAGATTTTAACATGAGAAATGCAACAAAAAAAATGGAATTAGTACTTACTGTAAGAGTATAGTAAGTGAAAGTAATGTCCCCATAAAAATCCAACTACTGTACCAGCATTTCATTACATCAGTAATTGAGTTTTTAAAAACCTGATGAACCCAAAGGAAAACACAGTAAAAAAGTCATAGAATCAATCATTCTGCTGATAATTTACAGATATGTCAACACTGCAAATGTTCATGTACTAATGATGGATTCCATGAAAACACAAAGATTGTAAACATGTCATAACATTTTTGCGCTCTACTCATCTATAGGGTTTAAACTGTGTGTTGCAAATTCAGATTTTGGTTTGCTGGTCTCAACAGAAGCTTGGAAAGGAAAACCAGCAATACTCATTCATCACATGGACTTCTACTGACGCCTGAATTTCTCTTTGGATTTTTCCTTGGACCTTTCTCTGGAGGCTGAATAACAGTCCCCTTTTACCGCCCACTGTTTATTTTATTCCTAAACTCAACCGATGACTCACAAAGGGCAACCAAAACCAATAATTTATCTTCGTACAACTAACATTGTTTTAAGATTTTTAGAATACAGTGCAATTAAGGAAGTATTTTAGAGGATGAAAAACATTTCTAATAGTGTTAAAATGGGAATTAATTAAATAGTCATGCCTTGATAGTAAAATCCTTACAGTCGTGACAAACACTGATGAAGTACAATACCTATGGATGCACCTGAACTGATTTGCGTTTACTTCATTTTTACTGTTTTGGAATATTGAGCAAAATGTGTACATGTCTTCTGCTGTTTCATAATGGTTGTGGTTTCAAACTTTGTTCCCAAAAGGATGTATATTTATGTATACTGGACAAGTTATGAGGTTATGCATTGGTCAAACATCAGCGAAAAGCACTATTATTTTCTTCATCTATCAAAATTGCTGAAACATCCTTCTTATGCATTTGAAAGCTATGTAATCTGAACTGTTTTTATGACTACTTACATGTTTATGGTAATAGCAAAGCCGCAACATATCAAATATGTTGTTTAAATACCTCAGGAGGTTATATGTTCAATCACTGATGGTTTCATACTTCAAAAGCCATGTGAGTTAATCCTGGGTGAAAGACAAGTGCATTACAACAAGAAATCTTTTTAAAATGACACCAGTGTTGTGGTAGGGTAGGCATCAGGGTCAGATCTTATGACCAACCAACTCAAGTCTGTTAGAAAGGTAAAGGTAAGAGATCATGTCATCTATCACACAGTGGATTTCACCGAGCATTCATTTCAGTGTATATTCACCAGCATGTAAACACAGCCTCTGTACGCTCAAGACGTCTTTCAATCTCTCAAAAGAAAAAGAATAAAAAACATTGTCCAATAGAAATAGAAGGCGCCATGGTAAAAAGGCATTTGCAAACTTGGATAAACTGCATCGTGAGTTCCTGTGGTCATCCTTTTCTCCAGCCTCATTGCCTCACTGAGTTAGATTGCACTAACTGCTGCCTTGCCTTGGTTGTCGTTCGTTTCTTGATACCTTTCAGCGAACTAACCAGGGAAAACGTGTCAGCCTTCTGACTGTCCTTGTGTTCGCTTGTGCAAATAGTTAGAGGAAGGAGCGAAGCTACCCCTAAACAGGGTTGCCAATCCAGGCAGCTGGTAAACAAAGTGGGTAAAACTAGGCAAACTTCACTGGCTGGCTTTGTGCTGTTGGTCCACCTCAGAGCTGGTAGTCGCTGACCCTAAAAGAAAGCAGGTAGCATAAATTAATGACTCATTTCTGACATGACCCTTAATCAGCATTAAACATATATGAGAAGAATCAAGGCGGTTGTGTGGCATCTGTTTCATGTTTTAAATTCTTCTATTTGTCTTTAAATGCTTAAATGGCCTTGCCCCGCCGTATCTTACTGAGCTGCTCCATTCATACTCTCCTGCTCGAGCTCTCAGGTCAGCTGACCAGC
>JAQQAE010019682.1:0-10866 GCA_029823295.1 Pseudamia nigra | reverse complement strand
ATATGCACTGAGAAAGGATTCTTGACCTTCCCATCAGAAACTGACACCACACAATGCATCCATTGATCATATGCACACAATGCAAATGGTGATCACTGTGAAATTTCCAGTGATCTATTTGTATGGCTTACACTGTATATTAGGGCTATCAAATCATTGCAATTTTTAATCTGATTAATCACAGGGTCACTTTGGATTAATTTCACGATCCATACCCATTTGTTGTTTTTCATTTTGTGGGAGAAAAAAACACATGATAGAAGGTGATATAGACACTTGACTAAAACTACTTATTTTAGATTAAAATGTATATTTTTTTCCAGTTTAAACTTGTGTAACTAAAGGAAATTGCACCTGCTTTGCAGAACTTAACAGAACCTCTGTAATGTTCAGGAAACTGTGCTTTTTTCTCTCTCTTCCTAGTGTCTAACCCCCCCCACCCCCACTCACCCTCAGTGTGTTGGGGGGGGGGGGGGGGGGCGTTGGCAATGACAATAAAAGCTATTCTGATTCTGATGAGATGTATTTGCTTTTTTACACTTGGTTTATTGCCTTTATCAGTAATTAATGTAATTTGTTTCAAAATGTGTAAAGACTGAGACTTTTACATTTAAATTGACTTAGAAGCAGTAAATACTAAAGAAGTTGTCAGTGACGTGGATCAAATGTAACATCAGATTTCATCACTTTTTCCTTGATGTATGAATTATAGTGCCCTATTATATTTATGAATAAAAATCAACATATCACATCTTAGTATATACACTGCCTGGCCAAAAAAAAGGTCCACTCACACAATGCATCTTCTTTCTTTGAAGATGATGGTTCCCCACTATCCTTACATCACTTGTTGCCAGCTGAAACATAATCACCCATGCAGAAATTATCCAATGGGAGCCTCGTACCGATTTGCTTAGTTAAATCCAGGTGGTGACCTTTTTTTTGGCCAGCTGGTTGACATCCAGGTTCACACTGACAGATGCTTTGCCACCTCACAGTCGTATGGACTTTTGGTTCTGGTTATGTATATTTTTTCAACTTCACAGTTTAGGACTGGACTGTGGAAGAAAGAACAGTTCGTTAGGGAAAATCAGTAGTGAAGCCTTTCAGTAATTACTAATTCGAGTAACGTCGACTGTGTTCACCAGCAGAAACATCACAAGGAATATCAATTCTTTGATAATTTTCAGAAATACCAGTGTGTTCCAGTCGTATCGACACACTCAGACGGCTGGAAGATGCACATCGGCCGTCAAACCTAACCAACGTCCACTCTAGTGTTTGTCATCGCTCAGCGGGTTGCCTTCTTGCATTTTTTAAGTCATTGATATGCCATTTTCTTTTCACAGTTCATCTTTTGGTATGTTTTATTTTGTCGTTATCGTTTGTGTTTTTTTTTTTTTTTTGCACATTTTTTGCTTCTTTCTTCCTTTTGCATCCTTTGTGCTGCTTTTAGTTTTGGCATCCTTCCCATCATTTTTGTCATTTTGCACGTTGTACTTCCTACTTCTTTTTGTATTTTTATGTCATTTTCCTTGTCTCATCTTCGTTAAATGTTAATTATTTCTCATTTTTGTCTTGTGGTGTAATTTTTGTCTTACTGCTTTGTCTTATTGTTTCCTCCTCTGTTTCACGCGTCACGTTTAATCTCTTTTTGCATCTCTTATCCCGTTAGATCCTTTCCTAACATGTAAAAAACCAGTAATAATCATGTTTTTTCAACTTCCCCTCGGAAAAGTACATTCTCTGTATGATTTAAAAAAAATATATATATTTCTGAAACAGTTTGACCCCATCACCCAGCTTTGTGTCGCTCTAATTGCAGCATCCTGTCCCCTCTGGTGCTTTGGCACAAAGACAAAAATGCACTTTTCGTTCTCGTTTTTTTCCATCCTCTTGTGGTCTGTGTCTCTCGCTGTGATTCTCCAGCTCTTTCTCTCTCCTCCCAACTATTTTTACTCTCTCCCTCCACCTCTCGCTATACTCTCTCTCTATCTGTGCTTTGGCTGGGACAACTGCAGTTTGTCACACACCGCGCAATACGGTACAGATTGGAATCACTTAAAGAGTATTTCTCTGTTTCTGCCTGTCTCTGCTTATGTGTGCGTGTGCGCGTGGGAGATACAGAAAACTTGCTGAGGAAGTAACCTTGCCCAAAGAACTCCTGCATCAAAAAGTCAACTGTCACCGTTGTGTGTGTGTGTGTGTGTGTGTGTGTTCCAGGGCAGTTACAGAGTTATAGGAGTGTGTAATTCCATCCGTCAGACTCCACCTTGCTGCACAGCACAGTGTGTGTGGACATCCTGACTCCAGTCTATTCTGATTTGTTCTGTCACAAACTTCATGAAGACCCCAACAATGCATGTCATTACATTTTAGGGTGAATAGGGGGCCAGAGCCGAATATTTCACATGGTATTTCAGCTTGTTTGCATCTGCTTTTCAATGTTAAAGCCTCTGTCACACTAACGAGTTCGTCTGAAAAACGAAGGCGTGTGTTCATTGGACGTTTTAATTCGCTAGTCACGTACTGTACATACTTTTGCCATTTGGTAGCTTGCTCATACTTTACGTTACTCAGGCATTCAATGTTCCCTAAGCTAAGTGCAATGGCAGCGTTACTCATACCGTAAGCCAATGTTTCTCAGATGTATTTAGATTTAGATGGCCGTATATGCCATCGTCTGACTGCCTTGATTATTTATACAGAGGCAGATGGAGTCGTTAGATGGCGCAGTGTGATGGGGCTTAAAGGCCTCGTATCTTAGAACCTAATGTTTTATGTTGTATTAAATTCCTCTGTAAGGGTCTTGGCAAAATAAAGTGGGTTGATGTGATTTTTTTTTTTTTCCTTGATTTTGAACAGGCCTCTTTGTAACTGTCACCCTTTGATTTCACTGCGTTTTATCCGCCCACTTTTCACCAGAAAACACTCACGAGGCTTTTTCATGGGCAGCTGCAGTATCTGCTTTGAACGGACTTCGACATGTGACATTTGATTCTAATTTTAACTTGTTATTTATTCATTATTTGTGTGTAGATATGGATGTTTGTGATGCATATGTTCATGGACTGGAAGGTTGGTGGTTCGATCCCCTAGTTCCTCATGTCTGCAGGCCAAAGTGTCCTTGAGCAAGACATTGAACCCCAAGTTGCTCCTCATTGAGTGTCAGTGGTGTGTGAATGTGTGAGTGAACAGGTGAATGGAAAAGCATGTAAAGAGCTTTAAGTGTCGCAGTGTAGAAAGGCAATCCTAATTTTAATTTAAACCTCTTAATCAGCCTGAATATAATTGTTTGCGACTTGTGATGTTTTGAAATGGGCAGTTCATCCGGCCTGGGGGGGGGGGGGGCAATTAATCTTAGTCTGACTATGATTGGTTCTAGCTTGTGATGTCACAGATCAAATCAGGGTTTACATACACCTCGAAACCCAAAGACAGATTTTGACAGTATGGGACCTTTAACCCTTTCGGGCATGGTGTCCATTATGCTGCCCTGCAAAGGTAAACTGACAGGAACGACGTGACATTAAATTTATAGTAATTACAACAGGTCTAAAAGCAGAATAACAACATAATCAGGAAAAAAGGAGCAACATAAGAAGGAGAAGGTACAAAACCGTAAGGAAAATGACAAAAACTAAACAGAATCAGAAGAAAAGTGAACAGAATAATCAAAAAGTGAACAAAATAGAAAGAAAAATATACAAAATGAGACACAAAACGAACAAAACAATCAAAAAATGAAGAAAAATTTAGTAAAAAAATAACCAAATTGAACATGTACCTGTATTTTACTAAACTTACATGGCCTGAGATACATAACTTAACTATTTTGAACAACTACCTTTGTCAAAATAAGTGACATAATTTTATTGTTTTTCAAACATGGAAGGGTTTATATTTACTAATTAACTAGCTATACACTACTCAAGTATTTCTCTCGTACTTGTTTTCAAATTAAGGAGTGTTACATCACTTCATTTGGCCTATCTTTGTTCAACTGGGAGCAGTGGCCAGGGTCCATAGTTATGAAAAATCCTACGCTGAAATATCTTTAGGTTGTAATATCGCTGGCAGCCACCGGGGCGACCTCGACGTGGATCCAAAAATTCCTGGCTTCCATAGTGCTATGATGAAATTCTCTCTGAAAAACATTTTATTTTGTCTAAAAAGTGACTGTGCTACGTACGGGACGGGACGGTTTCCTGTTGGTTCATCAGCGATCGACGCAGTTCAAACTGGCCTCCTCGTCTCTGCTCACAGGCAGAGTGAGAGACAGCCTCGAAGGTTAATAGAGCATGACAAAACCATCAGAGGAGAGAGTAGCGACGCAGAACCAAAAAAAAAAAACACTATAAAACGGACAAACTGGTTATTTTCAAGGCATTTTCACTCCACAGGACACAAACTCACGTGCACTGCCGCAAAACGAAGCTCCTCGAAGCTTCCATAAACCAAAATAGTCACTTCTGTGTTGTTCTCGTGAACCCAGGCACAAGTAGCTTCACTCTGTGTGACGGTTGTGATTGACAAGAGATGTAAATTCACCACTCTCTGCTGAGATGGCCCATACAGAGAAAAATCAGACCAAAATAGAAGGAAAATAGAAAATCCTGACAGAGCGGAGGGTCTATGCAGCGACATTCAGCAGCACATGCTGATGAGGGACAGTAGGTGTGATTGAGAGGGTTATTAATAGACAGTCTAGATATAAATTTCCGGTGATTTTAGGGAGAAAAGTTTATACTTTGCCTTTAAGACTCTGACAGGCATCTTCACCGTCTCTGAACTTTAGTGTCAGACTCTCCTGGACGATGGTCACACTAAGTCTGCAGGGTATAAAATGTGATAACTAAATTCTCTCAGTACAACTGGATCCACAGCTCTTTATATGCATCGCATTGGACAGAGTCCTGGAACAGGTCAAGCTCCTTCCCTCACCGTGTCGCCATGGCAGCCACTGCCTTCATCACTTCATTTCTGTCCATCCTGTAGAATAGTATGAACCCGACTGTAGTTTATTAATACAGCTGCAGTGAATGAAGCAATGAAGAAGAGCCTTTTATTAAGACAATTATTAACACAGCAACAGGAAAAAGCAACGAAATAAATACATCTACAAAGCCTAATACTGAAAAAATAAGCTGACTGATAAGGACATGCACACGTGGAAGGTAAGCGCTGCTAAAATGGTGGAAAATGGTGTGATGTGAAACGGTGATGAAATATGACATTTCTGCTCGTCTCATGCATCTGTTTTTATACAGCTGAGAGGACATGATTGTTACAAGTACACAAAAAAATTACTGTCGGCACAAATCATTTTGATTATGTAATAACCGTGACAGACAGTGTGACTTGTTGGGAGACAACACCAGTCTCCACAAATCATTCTGAATCCTTCTGTTTGAGGGTTGAAACTTGTTTGACGGTTAATGTCATGAATTAAACTTTCATCTTTCGCATGACTGCATTTTACAATGGAAATAGTTTATTAATGTGCACGTTGCATGTTTATGTTTCGTTTTATGCTGCATTTTTCCTCATTTTAAACAGAAGTAAGATGTCCCGTTTTTAAATGGCGTCTAATACGCATTTTTTGGCCTTATTCTTATTTTCTAAAAACACCAAAGCCATTTGTTCAATGTGTCAAGATTCAGTGACAGAAATTTTAAAGATGTGCATACGTACAAAACAATTTTAAACTTTGACAACCTTCTGACCTTGATGTTTTGTCACAGGTCATCGTGTTAAGGCCATGTTTGATGATCCTAGTTTCATTTGGATTAGGGTTAGTGCATAACTAGACAGAGGTTGTGTGTCACTATGGTTACATCTGAGTCGTGGTTAATGTGATGCAGTATTTTTGCCACATTTTAACATATGAACTATACTGTACAATTTAAATAAAGTCCAATACACATACTTTGGCCTGACCGTCCTTTTCTTAGAATTCCAAACCCAACTTAGGTGTCAGGATTTAATGACAAAAGTGTTGAATATGTACAGACGTATCAAACAATTTTAAACTTTCACAACCTTGTAACCTCGACTTTTGATGCTTTGTTACCATAAACGTTGTCATTGTCAGTTAACCGTGTTAAGGTCAGCCTGCTTGCCAAGTTTGACGAACCAAGATACATTTGTGGTTTGACAGTTTGACGGTCAGAGGGCACAGTCCACCTGACCCTCACCGTGACCCCATCAGTGTGAGTGGCGACCTCTGTCACTCAATAAAACGGTGACCTTTTGCATCACTTTTGATATGACCTGTGTATATTCACACATAACTACAACATCCCTAAACCTCACACTTACTGTGTTTAATTCAGAATAAATCAAATGAGCAAAAATAAATGAGCTAAAATAAAATCCTCATCATTAATATATCACACTGTAAAACATATATCACCGTTATGATAATTATCGATTTTTCATGCAGCTTTAGAGGAAGAGTCACTCTGATGACATGTGCAATTAATATGACTGATGTTATTTAATAAGGCAGTTATGGCTGCTTTTGCAGTACTTCTGGTGTTCTTAAGTTTAACTCCACCCGTGTGTTTTCGTTGTGTGATTTGCATGAATGTGTGTTTCTGTCTCTTCCAGTCGTGTTCACTTCTACTTCCTGGTCCCATTTCCATCCTTCTTTTTCTTATTAAGCCTTGTCTTCCTCCCTCTCTTGCTTTCTTTTTATCTCCTTATGACTTCCTCCACCCCCCCCATGCCCCGCTCTCCTCAGTTTGCCTCGCTTTCTCTTTTCATCAGTACTTCTCGGCCTATCTATCTCCTCCCCTCTGCATTTTAGTTCTACTTCTCTCCCCCCTTCTTACTCGCTTCTCGTTGCATTCTCTCCATCCTTTTTCCTGCTGCTCATTTCCCACCTGCATGGGATTGCTGTTCAGAGCCATCGAGCCCAGAGCTCGTAATACCCTGACCAGAGTTATTTAGCCGCGCTACGACAGGTAGGGAAATGAAATCACCACTTGGCTGTATGTGTGTGTGTGTGTGTGTGTGTTTTTCTTTTCTTTCCCCTTTACTGTTTCTCCTTTCCATTTATGAGACCCTGCTGCAGGGCTATTTTTAGTCGCCTGCCACCTTCTCATTGGCTTGTAAAACTCGACCGCCAGACATTCACTTATGCAGAAATTCTCTATCATGATTGTGGGCTTGATGAATGATATTGATATCTGCACTTGTGTTTTGGCGTGAATAAAAACACTGCCCTCGCTCCATTTATCTCTCCCTCTGTCTGGGATAGTTTATCATTTTTCTAACTACTTAGAGAAACACATGGAGGAAAGATGCCTCTATATCTTAAACCTAACTCGACACTCTGCTTTTGCCCAGTGACTGATTAAATTGAATATTAGACCAAGTGATTGATTTCCTGGGTCATTCACTTTGTGCAATAGCCTGGATAACCTTAAGAAGCACACACATTTTACAGTCTCCTAGAGGTACACTACAAGTCAAAAGTTTAAACGCACTTTCTCGCAGTGTTTTTTTTTCTTTATTTTTATTTTTTTCAACATTAGCTGTGTTTCCATCCCAAGTATTGCACTTGTAAAGCAAATTTTTGGAAATTTGATAAAAGAAAGTGCACATCTGTGCCCGATTTAATCAATTACCTTTTGAAAATCGTGGCTGGTGGTTAACCACGGCAAACAGACAAAGGACACCTGATTTTAAGTCTCGTACCGGTGAAGCATCGATCTGAAAGTATCTGTTACAATTACTACCAACTGCTAAGTACCTGAAGAAAATGTAAGATCTCCTTATCTGGTGCAAGTGGCTGACGTTATTTTCGCATTTATCACATTTTTTCTTTCCATCAACAGATACGCATTTACTTTTTCTGATACAGCGGACTTACAAAGTTTATATTTGAATTTTCTAACTTTTTTGAATTAGGAAATCAAATGCACATCTGAAGAACGCAAATTTATATTTTACAATTTACAGCCTTCTATACAAACTGGTGTTTTCCTCTTTACACAGTGTATCTACTACTGTGCTTTACTATCCACTCTTTAGAGCTGTGAACTCGATTAACCCCCTATGTATGAATGCAGAATGGTACAACCCCCATTTCTGATGATACTGCTCTACACTGTCCAGTAGCCATTAAGATAACCGTTCTGAGGCAGACAACCATCCTGCACACAGATGGGCCTGGTACAGAAAAGGTTTTCTATATTTTAACCTCTATTTCTCACCTTAAGAGTCATCGGGTACATCTTGAAATCATCAATAAACGTGACAAGTTTGGAGTAAATTGATCCAGCCATTTTCAAGCGATTGCATTGACACGCCAGGTATGTGGACACAGACAACATGGACATGGATATGGGATCTTACAATCAATATCTGCCTTTTTCAGTAGATAATTGAGGCTTGCAAGAAGAAAACATTTAACCCCACATTCTATATGTGTAGTTCATCCAATCTTCAGTACTCTAAAACGTATGATTTATTGACGTAAAAGTTTTGGTGCAGATTCAGACTCAGGGTGCCGTGGTCGGTACCAAAGCAGTGGCGTCCGAGCCTGAGGAGGAGTCTTGTGTCCCCAGATGGAAGGTGAAGTCGAGGCGGTGGGGTGCACCGCCAAGATCATCGAGACAATGAGGTGAAGCTCCACTTCGGCATGAAATGACTCATGATAGAGGGTCTGATTGTTTGCAGTGATCGGAGAACAGTGACGAACAGGGAGGCAGAAAGACAGGAGAGAGAACCTGCAGTAGTCTCATCATTGAACTGTGGTAATGTAAAAAAATGACCAAATCCAAGCAGACATAACATGATGCCTCTGACATGCTCCAGGCGTGGCATGAATTCCTGCAGGGGACAGAATATCTTGTCAGTGTAATTAAATAATCACTAAAGGTTACAATTAATGTGCCGAGTATGTGTTTGGTGATATGTTGGATCAAAATGAAAGTCACTGCTTCTTTTGCATTTGTGTTTTTAATACTATAGTAATGAAAAAAAAATTGAAAGTTTGTGTTTTACAGGATAATATGTGTATTTATAAGAACTCCTCTGTCCAGTACACTCACACTGTTGGCACCAGTGTCATCTAACAGTGAAGATTAAGTTGGTGCAACCTAATGGGGGCTGACTTACTCTGTTGTTACGATGTCCAGGGTTTTCATGATTAGTCTGTGTTGCACTTGAGCCAAGGTCGCACAAACGCTGCAAGATGATGTACCCATCTTGACAGCAATGCATTACACAAGATCAGCCAAGACCTTGATGATTGGATGCATTTCTGGACAGACTTCTAAGCTGAGAGATGGTGTCTTACAGATATGCAAGGCCACAACAACAGCTCGGATACAGAGAAATGCATCCAACAGCCAATAACCCGACCTTGATCAACCAGTCAGTCGCAGCATCGTGACAATGTTGTGCATATGCTCTTTTTTTTTTTTGTGTCTGAGCCCACTGGTTTAAAATAAAT
Source organism: Pseudamia nigra (assembly GCA_029823295.1). Lineage (NCBI taxonomy): Eukaryota > Metazoa > Chordata > Actinopteri > Kurtiformes > Apogonidae > Pseudamia > Pseudamia nigra. Next base: position 1,400 of record JAQQAE010019682.1, on the reverse strand, counting down.
TGAACCAATTTAATCAGGCTTACAAATGTCTTAATGTGTACTACTCTAATTACCCAGACTGTCTTGAATTTGAAATTATGTGCTGAATTAGAACATTTGAAAATATACATCATGATATCTGTGCATTTTTCATGATAAAGAAATCGACTCAGATCACAATATCTCTTGCAGTTAGGACAAAAGGAATGTTTCACCTAATTTTCCAAGTGCAGGAGCTTAAGTATCTTGAGGTTTTGTTCATATGTGAGGAGGATGGAGTGTGAGAGTGATAGAAGGATCAATGTGGTGTGAATAGTAATGCGGATGCTGTATCGGTTAATTGTGTTGAAGGAGCTGAGCTGAAAGGCAAAGCTGTCAATTTACCTGTCGATCTATTTTTACCCTCACCTGTAGTCAAGGGCTTAGGGTCATGACTGAAAGAATAAGATCCCGGATACGAGCGGTTGAAATTAGTTTCGTTCACAGGGTGTCTGGGCTTGCCCTTAGACATGGAGTGAGAAGCTTGGCCATCCGGGAGGAGAACAGCTGCTCCTCTATTCAAGTAAGGTAGGCGGCCATCTGCCCAGACCAGTTGGGATGAGAGGACAGAGGAGAGACAAAAGAAAAGAGCAGAAATGTAGCGACAAACAGCAGGCACTAGGTGGGGAGGCACAGAACTACATGGAAGATACAAAGGTAGTAAGCCAATATAGATGACATGGGAACATGTGCAGCCTAGGACTGTGCAGCATCTAGAGGACCCAGTTGAGGTAGCTCAGGCATCTGATCCGGATGCCTCCTGGATACCGGAAGACAGTGTTTTGGCCATGTCCAACTGGGAGGAGGCCCCAGTGGCTGACCCAGGACACACTGGAGGAACTAGGTCTCTTGGCTGGTCTGGGAATGCCTTGGGGGTCCCCCCAGATGAGTTGGAGGAGGTGGCTGGGGAGAGGGATGTCTGAGCTTCTCTGATTAGGCTGCTGCCCCTGTGACCCAGACCCAGATAAGCAGAAGACGATGGATTCATGGATGGATGGAGTTTAACAACATCAAAGTTGACTCTTTGACATTGAAACTAACAAAGTACAGTTATATAAACTTACTTTCAGCCAAATTATTCCAGATTTGCAGTCACATTCTAGTCTGTGCCATATTTAACATGTATGGTCCAACCTTGAAATACAATACTTATGTCCTTCTGTCAGTCAGAATATGGTAAATTGGAGACTATGTGTTTAGACAGTACCCTATTTCTTGAAATCCTGATTTTAAAACGGTCTTTGAATCTTAGGGGACTTAACTCAAGATGGTTTAATAAAATCCGTTGAGGCCCTCAGACAGTAATTTGACATACCGTATTTTCCGGACTATAAGGCGCATCTAAAAGCCGTCATTTTTGTCCAAATATGACACTGCGCCTT
>JAQQAE010019681.1:0-10866 GCA_029823295.1 Pseudamia nigra | reverse complement strand
CATTTTAATTGTCGAGAATTTACACACAGGTTATATATGTTTTTTAGGACAAAGGTTTGAAGAAAAAAAAAAAAATTTTTCCAAAAGGGCACTCATGGCAAAAGGGCAGGTGCTTGAGCACCACCAGGGGTCTATCTGTACACGTCCCTGCCAAGAATGGTGAACAACATGAATAAGCGCACAATGAAAGTCTCACAGGAGCAAGAAAAGGCTAAGAATGTGTGAAATTAGTCAGTTGTTGTAAACTTTGGACATAAACTCAAAAATGCTATCAAGTTATTTGTCCGAGAAACAACAGAGTCCGACTGAAGGTTTGTGATTCTCTGAACTGTGCAGGTGATCACAGTCAGCAATCACACCTGCTCCCTGAGGAGTCCTGTAACAGCTGTGATGGATTGAACATAATCAGGTAAATTATATTTAAGCATTTCATTTAAATCAAACAATTTATTGATTTGATTGTATTAGACAAAACACACGTACAGTACACGCCTGTCACCACAAACAAGGACATTTGTTTAAAAATCACTGTTTATTTTTTATTGCTAGTCAATATAAAAGTCAATTCCAGTTCATGGGAGACCAGTTCTTTCATTATTTCTGACAACACCAGACTAATTCAGATCATATCTATGTTCACCAAAAGGTATAATCCCCCAAGAGCCTGTGCCCTTTGCAAATTGTTTACCTAACTTCATATACTGTCGGTACTGTAGACATATAGTGAATATACGTAGTACTGATCCTCTCAGCTGATGGTAACAGAGGTTCCTCTTCCAGTCCTCGGTTAAACCTCTCACTAACTTGAACACACATGAAACTGACATTCATATCTCCAAATGTACACTGAACAACAAAAGAAACCCAAGAGTATTTTAAAATGCTTTATGTGTATGATATATGCAGAATATACACAGACAATGGTAAATGAAAACATTTTGAATCGACAGCAGTGACTTCCATGTTCTGGATCAGAATACAGTTAATAACATGTATGACCTCCAGGTGCTGCAATTATTGCTGCTAATCTTTGCTGCATTGAAACCACTAAATGATGGATTTCATGTTGTGGTATGGCCTGCTACTCCTCCCGTAAGGATTCTGAAGCTGAACAACAGGGCTCAGGACAGGGATACAGGCTCGAACATGCCGATTCAGATTATCCCATATGTGACATATCTGGTGAAAATGCTGGTCAGGGAAATGAATTCAGTCACGACCCTCACCGTACGCAGACATGCGCTGTCTTGCTGTAATGTCAGATTGTGGCGGTGTTCACGAAGATTTGCGGTGTGGCGTGGCCTGACGACAAATCGTGAAACTCCGTTTTTTTTGTTTGCTTTTACAGGCTTCACATAGTGTATCTGGAAAAACCTGTGTTTCTTTTGCTTTTCAGTACAAATATCATTTAAAGCTCAGCTCAAAGCCATAGTAGAAATATGATTATACATGTGTTGCAATGCACAGATATTTAAAAGTGATCTTTTTTTTATATTTTTGGGTTAAATGAATCATAGATCGAGCTGCACATTCTACTGTACGTTCCTGAGCTCAACCTTCATGCTGTATGGTTTAGGGGTCAGGGTGATTCCGTAGAGGGGAGCGTAGTCTGGTTCTCCTGCATCCTCTGGCCAGCTGAATTTAAACTTCCTCAACAGAGTCACCATGATGAGGAAGAGCTCCATGCGAGCCAGACCCTCTCCGAGACACATGCGAGGACCTGAGATATAAGTCAGTCCACAGTCAGGACATGGATTGATGGATAAATACAGAGTCCTGCCTTCTACTTTCTGGTGTTAATTTTAAAATCAGATTTAACACTTCCTTTACCTGCAGAGAAAGGCATGAAGGCCTCTGGTTTCACAAACTCTCCCTGGTCATTGAGGAAGTTTTCAGGGTTAAATTCATTCGGGGATTTCCATTGGCCCTCCTCGTTCAGCGCTGTGCTCAGGTTAGGGATGACCAGGGTCCCCTGAGGACAAAGTGAAGTGTGATTATGTTTACCTGGCAAAGTGTAAAATGAACTAGTTAACTGGAACATTTATGTAGCTGAGGTGTCTTTCAATCACAACAACAGCAGATGAAGTTAAGTGGTGTGTTCTTTGTGGATCCATTACTTTTCTGTTGCTATCTATCAAAATAAAATGTCTATAAAATGATTGCTGTCACTTTGTAGACATCCTGTGACTGTTCCAAGTGTTGGTATCCTAATCTGCATGTTCTGCTCAGACATCACTACTAAGTGTAGCTTGGATATTATCAATGGAGGAGAATGTTCTGCTAAACACTTAAAAAAAGACTACAGCAGTACCACATCATCGGAAAAGGAGATGGGAAGAGGTTTGCCTAAAAAGGGGAGAGCTAAGAGCTAATTCATGAGCAGTTGGCTAAAAAGGAATTAAGTTGCTGTAAATTATTACGATATAAAAAAATGGAGCTTTCCTGTTTCTTCTTGCTTTTCATTTCATGTTTCTTTATGTCTTTGTGATGCAATTTTGTATTCACTCCCTTTAAAAAGGTCACACTGCTCCAGAACTTTCCAAGCAACCATTTTGTTTTCACAGAACATTTCCCACATTTATTTAGGGCTTGACCAGATTGTGTCACTAGTTTTCACTATATTTAACTTTACTGGTTGTCAGCTCTATTTGATGGCTAACCATTATACTGCTGTTTTCAAAGTCAGACTCCTTTGATAAAAATGGTCATTCTACCTTAACGAACACTGGTGCTATTGCTAGTTTTTATCCCCGAGTGGGAATGACTGTCCCGAACGAGGGATCCCTCCTCTGTGTCTCTTTATGTGGTTTCTACCATGTTTCTGGCAGTTCTTCTCTATTTATACCCAGGGTCTCGGAACAAAGGGTGGTGAATTTGATACAGCTGCAAAGACATTTGAGGTGAATCTTGTATTTGTGACATCGGGATACATAATTAAAACTGAATCAAGTGACTTCACTTTTCATGCATGTAACTAAAAATAACACATTTTAGATTGAAAATTGGCAAACAGTAGATGCAAACAGACTAGAGAAACAGTTAAGATGTCACTCACTCCTCAAATCTAGACCAGTGCTCCTAGTGTCATTTCCAAACCTCTCCTGAAAATTCTAGTCATGCTGTGAAGAACCACAGGTAACAATGTTTCTAATTAAAGCAGTTCTCTAAAAGGGTCTATTTTACCGCCTTCAGTTTTCCTGTTCGGAGTGGGTATCTTTTTGTAGTTGCACATATTAAATATCACACTTGTATTTCAGAAACCTGGACGTTATCCTACTTCTGACAAATATAGGATATTTTCATTTCTAAATCCTTCGTATTTAGTTCATCCTCATTTTGACAGTTGAAGCAAGAGATGAAAGGAAATGTGGATTCAAATCCAGGATGTTTTAAAGGGCTTTAATGAAACCATTATGTGTGTTTGAGTGTAATTATTCAGTGTGATGAATATGATCCAAAGGTGCAGAGTAGTGATGGGAGGATCGATTCTGTGGAATTGATATATCAGTACTCACACGCTACTCATGTGGGTATCGATTACTTTAATTAAGTAGCGATACTAATTAATAAATGCAAGAGAACGCGCATACTGTATATCACTTTTAAATGTGTTGGAATAAGTTTCACTTGTGTTTTTATACAAAGCACCCTCCACCTGGTCCATACATGTCAGGAGAAATTTGTGACAGAAAGAGGAGCGTGGCATGGTCTTATTTTTCACGAGAAGAATGTTCCACACAGCAGCGACACGAGTAATCTCTCCAAACACGTGAAGACCCCGCATTCTGAGACTCGCGCCCAAGAAAGTGTGTCCAGGTACGTGCAACGTGTGTGTGTGTGTGTGTGTGTGTCCCTAAATACAGAAACACAATGATCACAGTGTCATTTAACAGGAGTCCTGCTGAAGAGACTGTGTTCACAGAGAATCCAAATAGAGTATTTTGTTTTTCATGCAATGAAAAGAAATGACTGAAGCTGAGATTTCTGTCTCAGAGTTGCGTTTATTTTAACTGTAATAACTCACAGTAATGAATGGTCATTGCAACATTAAAGTTGCTAAATGGCCAGTATGTGTCATGTGATTTGTCTTTGGTAATAATATTTTGATTGGAAAAAAACTCACTAATAAGAAATGATCAGTGCCAGTATTGATATTGACTAAATTCCCCAAAAAGGTAATCAGTATTGTACCGAATCTTAAAAATGTGGTATTTCCCATCACTAGCACAGAGGTTTGAAACAATTGAGTTGTTTTTTGTTATTGTGGTAATTTGTTTCTGTATTACTTGTCCTCACTATCCAGTTTCCAGTTTCATGAAAACCAATGCAGTCGCTTTTGTTCAATCCTAGTGATGAACAAATGGAACGGTCACACGGCATCTTTTTACCTTGGGAATGGAATACCCCAGGACCTTGGTGTCCTTAGACGTACAGTGGAATACGCTGAGTGGGACAGTGTTGGCGATCCTCTGAATTTCATGGATCACAGCCTGTAACAGAAGAACCAAGAAAAAGACAGTAATACAGTCTTGATGGAAGCTTTTTCAACATTGTAAGAAATAAATCAGAAATAAACTCTAAGAATAAGAGGGATACAGTGCCTGCGTGTAGGGCATGTTGTGCCTGTCGTCATAATTTGCATAATCCTTCCCTTCCAAAACGTGGTCCATCTCCTGTTGGCAGCGCTCTGAGGTAAAGAACAGAGACAAGAGCTGAGTTTAATGACAAATACGCAAACAACACATTTGCCTAAACATGGTCTGTGATGCATATAAGCAAACATATTTTCATGCCCTGTATGTGAGGATGAGTGGAAAGGTAGAGGAATCCTGTGAGCAGAGTGTTAGACGTGGTGTCTGTCCCAGCAACGTGGAGATCAAGAGAATACATGACAAGTCGATCTTCTGAAAATGATGAACTGCCATCGCCTCTCTAAAAGAAAGGATCATTTAAATGAGTATAGATAGTATATCAATCCAAATTCTGTATGGGTCAGTATTTCTGTCTCTCTCTCTCACACACACATTGATAAACACACCTTCTCCAGTTCATCCAGGTAGCAGTCGACGAAGTCTCGAGGTTTTCCAGGGATTCTGGTCTTCTTGTGCTCACTTATCAAACCAAGAACAATGTTTTCACAAGTCTGAGACACATAAAAACAATAAGAAATGCATGAATTTCATTATCAATTGTCTCTGTTATGTGCTTTGAAATAAATGCACTATTCTTGTTTAAAGGTACAGTACAGTGTTCACTACTGTATCTGGCGACATCTAATGGTGAAATTGGAAATTGCACATTCCATTCAGAATTTGCATCAATATGCATCCTGGCAAAACTGATCACAGGTCTAATGCAAGGCCTGAGCACACCCTGGACACATTTCAGGACAGTCAGAAACAGTCAGCCTGGACGAATTTTTGGCCCAAATGTTTTTCATACCGTGAATATTTCGTAGGGGGAAGTGTTTGTACAGCGAGGTACCACTGAGTATATACTGTAACACTACAAAGACGTCTCACGTCATTGGGATTGTGCAGGCGGGGAGCTGCTACATCAGTACAGGATGCTTCAGGATATAAAGCCACGCATTTAAAAGGCATCCAAGCCAGTGTTCTGACATTTTAGCATACATTACCTATCAGAATGACAAACCCCTGGATTAATGCGCATGCATAGAACAGAAAAATACACCGTACTGCGCATAATTTCATAATGTAAAAATACTGCTAAATAAGCAACATTGTCCCCTGGATACTTATGGAAGTGAGGACATTGATATCTCAAAATTACAAGATCGGTAAATTGTAATTATGAGCATTCAGATGCTGCATTCAGATATTCCAGGATGCAAAATCTGAACATGACCTTAGTTATGGGAATAACAACTTAGTATAATAGTATAATAATATAGTGTAATAAACTACAGTAAGTCTTCATAGTTAGTGGTGAAAATGAACTGTAATGCCATATGCTGTACAGCCCATAAATTAACAGAGAAATGCAGTGGTGCAAAACGGTGGACTGAGGAACCACTTCCTCTGTAGAGATAATTAGCTCATTGCTTGGTGTTTCTCTGAAAACACTAATGTTTTGTCCAGAGTTCCAGCTCGTCAATCATCTCTCCTGCTCCTGTAAACTGCAACAATGTGCACCACTCCCCACCAGTGAGCCACCATCAAAACCCAACCAGCTTCACACACAACAAGTCTACACGGTTCACATACGTGCACAACAACACATGCAAATCGCCCATTTTGAACAATTCATAACACAATACTGATCATATAAGGTCTTCTACATAAAATATACACACCCTCATGTTCTCAAAGGCCTTCCTGAAGGGTAGTGGCAAGCTGCGAATCATGGGAATGGAGTCATAAAGCTGTAAGAAGAGTCAATGGAATGTGAATGGATAGATGGATGCACAGACAACTCACAGCAAACGAAAAAAAAGCCAGTTTATGTAGGAAGCGAGTTTCATGCATAAAGGCAATTTAGTGTGTTCTACGTAAGCTAAAGAAACACCAAGAGAAAAAACAAATCACATGAACAATAAGACAGAAATAATTACAAAAAAAAATTTAAAAAGAGCAAAGTACATGAAACAAAATTAAAAAAATAATAATATGGTTAAATTGTTATTACTACAATTAAAATAAAGTACAGCACTGTGCTGTAATAGGGCTTTACTTCACCTACTATTTATGTTGCTTTACCAGTGTTTATCAGTGATATTTGAAACATACTGGGACTTACCATATTCCATGGTCCATTGGCTATTTTCAAATTTTCAGTGAAGCAGCGAACTATGACTCTGATTGTTTCCTCGTCGTAGTCGAAGCGGGTCCCAAACAAAACCTGGCAGATGATGTTGGAGGCTGCATTATGAAACATAAGCTGAGGACTGAATATTTTACCTGTGAAAGATAGAACACAGAGTTAAGTACAACAGGGCAAATCAAAGCATGCTGCCAGTCAAAAGTTTGGACACACGAAAAAAGAAAGTAAGCAAGTAAACAAAAAAGTTCTAAAGGACATGTTTAGATGCCCAAAAGGCCAAACTCATGTCATCCTCCCATCAGATTCACCAGGTCTGGTTTACAGGTCACAGATGTGCCTGCGTATTCAAGAGATAATATGCGCCATGTCTTGATGTCTAGACCATTGTCTTGTGCAAAGAAAGGGTGGCCACAGAGTCACTAGCCCTATTAGTGCTACTACAACTCCGGGACAAATTCATATTATGGCAAGAAATTCTTAGTTAGTGGACAGCAGGGAGACAAAAGAAGTGTATCTGAAGTGTACTTGTCTGACTTTAGTCACATATCTGTTGGATATTTTGCCCAAACTCTCCATGTGCAGAAAGTTACAGTACATCAAGTATTGCGTCCATATAGGTTTAAGCTAAATCTAGTGATTAAGGTGATTATTTGAGTGTATACAGTAGTTCCATTCTACTATGCCATACTGAAGGTCTCATGAAAAGTCACCCGGCATTTACTATTATTAAATGATTTTACTGAACCCACCTCACTGCAAGAGGCCTGCATGGATCCATAAATGACATACCAGCATTCTGTTCCAGTGTCACTAGTGCATGCTGTATCTCTCCCAGAATCCTCTCCTCCATGGACTGTTTCCCCAGACCGAAGTTCCTCAGAGTCTTCAGAGCAAAGCGTCGATGCTCCTTCCAACTGAGGCCATAATCTGCCAGAATCACTCCTAAAAACACGACCCAGTTCAAGACAAACATGTTTTCCACTAAATGCTGTTGTTTCTTTACTGACGACAATGTGAGAAACATTTATTAAATCCTCAAGCTCTTTTTTTGTAGGTATGAAAGTCCAGAGTATGGCCCTCAGATTTAAATGTCATCATTACATTAAGCCTCATTCATAGCTGATTCCTCACTGAATTTAGATATTTGTGCTGAATATCCAATAATTCATAAGGAGATTATAAATAGTTGAGGGTGAAAAAAATGTAGGCACTTTTACAAAGGATATTCACAGGGTTTTTACTGGCCCACAAAAACGAATCCATTTTTCTATGCAAATACATACAACATACCTGATAAAGAGAAAAAGGCAAGACACTTAACTTTACGTTAAGGTGCTGGCATGGTATCATGAGTTCTACAGGTAAAACTATTAATTTAGTACAAATAAATCATTTATGAAACACTCTAAATGCTTGGTTTCTGCCTCATCACTGCAGCATATGTCCAACTCACAGGCATGTAGTGTAAAATTCTTGTGCACATGTTCACCTCCTGTGAAAATGATTTCAAAAATTTGAATCTGCACTATTTTTACTGCAGATATATTTGTTTTGAATTTGCATGTAAGTGTAGCATAATGACCATAGTATTTAAATGAAAGTCTTTCATCATAGTTTTTTTGCGTCTCGTACCTTTACTCCCAGTCACATCATTGAACAGCAGGTCTTGAGGTCGTCCAGAAAAATCACTGGCTTTGGTCACCAGAGCCTCCTTTATGGCCTCCACGCCGTTAAGGACAACAGCCGGCTTAGGACCGAAGAAGAGACTAAACACGTTCCCATGAGTCTTCCTCAGCTGATTGAAAACAAGGCAAGATCATCATACTTTTCAAAGGTATGATTATTACAGGGACAAATAAGTAAAATCACAAGACCCTAAGTGCATATTTACAGCTTGTTGAATATACACAAAAACATGCTCTATGTCATGGACAGTTCAAGTCTCTTTTTTCAAATTTGTTGGTCATGTCTTATTTTTTTATTTTGCTGTTCTCTTATTTCTTTCTCTCTTTTTTTAACATGATAAACGCATAAACGCAGAGTCCTTACGTCAGAGTCAAGTTTTGCTTGTACAGAAGTGTCACCCCATACTTTGGAGATCTAACACCTCCACTGCCTCCATCGCAGCTGTCTTCCATGTCCCAGAATGAGGCTGCATTCCAGATTACATACTTTTTCGTTTTACTTTAGTATGTGCTGCAGCTGCCTCGACAATGTTAGGTTGTACAGTTTCACGCAGCAGTCATACCACGGAAGCAAGCAAGTTACAACTGATAATGTTAAACATGCCACCAACTTCATAACTACTGTGACAACACAGTGCTGAGGTTTGCTATGGGGACAAAAACAACTTGGTAAGGATTAGAAAAAGATGAATTGTAAGTTTCATTTGCTTTGAAATGGGGACATAAAGAGGTAAATTTCTGAGTCATTTCTGGTGTCACTCACTCAACAATGGAAACTTCCCATAAACTGTACCTAAAAGACGGACACATCCTCAGTGAAGTCACCCGGTGCCTACTATCTCTGATCCAACAATGGACTTAAACATAGAGCAGGGGTGGGCCTCGAGTGTTCTACATGTTTTCAACTGTCTCTGCCCGACCCACTGTTGATGACCCGGACCAGGTGTGTTCAGTCAGAAGTACTGTAGGGTAGATACAGTAGGTAGGGCGGAGTAAGTTGAAATATAGTGTATTATCGGCTATGTATTGTTACCTATAGAAGAATTCTGTCTGTATGAAGCAGAGAGTCACAAGCCAAGGATGCTGGAAAAGTACAGATCTCTGTGTGACAACTGGGGGTTTGTGTGTAAACTTCTTCCTTTGGGGCGTCTATTTCTAGCTAAAACAGTTGTTTATTGCCCCAGTAAAGGATATTGTTTAAATATGTTACGAGAATATGAAAATAAGAGTTATCAAAGAAATACTTTTATAGAGTAGAATCTGTAGAATATATTAATTTTCTTATGGTAAAGACAATTATATTGTGTTTGTCCCAGAGACAGAGCTCATAATGTCAAAACCTCATTCTGACATTATGTTGTGACTGTTAGAGATAAACTGTCACCCTTTCATTCACTTCCTTGTCATGTTTTCGCTGGCGGGGACGTGAATGCGCCTTTGCTTCGCCTACACTTGATAAATAAAGATATTATTACCAGACATGCAGGTGTCGTAGAGACATAACATACGTCCACCAATGAGAAGTTAATGCCTGTGCGTAAATACTGCATCATGAACGTATGTTAATTGTGATTGGTTGTTTCGTGTGTGTGATTTTGTAATAAAGAAGCCTGAGACGAGGACGTGTTTGGAGATGTGCTATGCATGCCAGACGCCCTCCCTCTTGCAAGAAAAATTGAGAATCTGAGTCTGGGTGATTTCTCTTTGATGATTGACAGAAGTGAAGCTGATTTTCTTCACAAAATATAGTTTTGGGGGGGTCAACTTCATACCGAAGCCTACGGCTATATAAAAGGCAAGTTTTCTTGGAATCCTTAGAGATGTTCATATTGGCAGGAGGTCTCTCCAGGTTTTCTTGAACCTGTATGATGTTGTCTGTTATAATCAAACCTTAACTAAAATCATCAAAGACAGCGTCATTGGACGTTTTTTTCTACACCATCTCCACATTGAATGCTGCAACAGGGGACCCCACAGGACAACATGCAGGACAGTGGCCCTCAAAGCCTGGAGTTGCCCAGAGGGGGTGAAATGAATGAAATGGTTGAACCCTGAACACGCCTGTCAATCATAGCACCTATGCCCTTAATCAGCATCTGGATTATCTTTACTAAGGTTTTCCACCAGTGGTCTGCACCTGCCTGGTGGTCCTTGCAGGCATTGCAAGTAGTCCCTGGCCTTGTAGTTTCAATGTCTAGCCAGAACCATCATGGATGGTGACAGGCTGAATTTTCAGAAATGGCAGCAAAAATAGTACTTTTTCTGCCTTTTGTAACTACATATCTCTGTGGGAGTGGATTATTCCACACCGCCATAGTGGAAGACAAGGGCGTAGGTTTGCATAGGGACGGTAGGGACAAAACACTACCAACTTTTCAGGAGGCTCAAATTGTCCCCA
>JAQQAE010019680.1:0-10867 GCA_029823295.1 Pseudamia nigra | reverse complement strand
TCAGGGAGCATGAGACATCATTTTCACACATGGATTGGCCACCACAGAGTCCAGACCTTAACCCCATTGAGAATCTTCGGGATGTGCTGGAGAAGGCTTTGTGAAGCATCAGACTCTACCATCATCAGTGCAAGATCTTTGTGAGAAATCAATGCAACACTGGATGGAAATAAATCTTGTGTCATTCAGAAGTTTATTGAAACAACGGCACACCAAATGTGTGCTGTAATCAAAGCTACCAAGGCGTCCAATGAAATACTGTATTAGAGTGTGTGACCTTTTTTTGGGTGGCAACTTTTTTTTTGGCCAGGCAGTGTAAGTTAAGAAAGAGGCACGGTGGGAAGCAATCACCACAGTGGTTGCTTCGGACATTTTCAAAGATACGGTCCCCATATTCAGCTTTCAGTGTGGATGTAAACAAGTCTGTCTCCATTCAAACTACAAAGTGTATCTTTTAAAGCAAAAGAACAGCCTTTAATTCCAGGAGGGAAATTGAGGATACTTTTGTTAAGTTTTCGATAAAATAAAAGCAAAACTTGTTGAGTTATCTCTGTCATTTGTACTTAATATTTTTCAAAAGTAGGAAAAAACCCAAGGAAGCTCAGAGAGCAAGCCTAGGGTGACAGGTAGGAGGAAAAACTTCCTTTAACGTAAGAGAAAAACCTCCAGCAGAACCAACAGCTCTGGGTAAGGCATTCACTTTCCAAAGTTTGACCTGATCAATATTGCACATATTGCTATTGGTCTCCACTATTGTGGCACATGCAACAATGTGCAACTCAGTTATTCAAATACCTAAGTTCAGCTACTCTCTAGCGCTAAGGCTTAAGAGTATCCGAGACTGAATAGAATACATGGTTTAAGGTCAAATGTCCTCACAGGAAAAGAAAAGTCTGTTCAGTTTTAACACAATATTTATTTTGTCTCTTAAACTACTGCCTTATAAAATACAGTTGATCTGCTCTTTCGAATATATACGTAGAACCACATCTGTTTCAGTGCAGGAAGGAAGGTACAGAAAGGAAAAGACCTTTGCTGAGACACATTGGGCAACTCCTTACTGCTGATTCTTTTATTTTCATAGTGTAAAAGAAGGTTCCCATATAAGGTAGCAGCGGAGCAGAGAATTAAGGACGTAATCAGAAATGGAGATAGTCATCTGGACTGTATTTGTGATTGAATGTAGAGGACATAGGTTGGCAATTCCCTATTAAGTGCTGTTGTGCTGAATAAGGGCCCTTGGGGTTTATTATCTGTTCTTTAAAATTCATGACATTGAGAACTACCACAAAGACCTACATCAGTCAGCAGCCGCCGCTCTCATAAGGCCAAGGGTGTGCCAGGGTTCTACTGAATATTATTAGAGTTTACTCTTCTGTCAGATGAGGCAGCGTTCTGCTTGGAAATACATTTTCTCTTTTTTATGAATTATGCTGAAATGCATTTATTTAAAACTTCTATATAATTGCAGTTCAGTAGTGCATAAACACACAGTTTAGACTTGTATATGTTTACACAGTGGTGAAATGTAACTAAGCACTTTCAGCCAAATACTGCATTTAAAGCAGGTAGTTGGTGACAGTTTTTCATTCATATTTGTTAAAACTGTCACTATTTTCCGGTACTAGAACATCAATGCAGTCATTTGGGGGAAAGTGGCTCCTTTTGCATCACCTGCAGCCTGTAATTTGATTCTGAAACTTCAACCGCTCCCATTAAGATTCCACCAATCAGCGATAAGGGTAGTGTTCGCTGGCTCTCAATCATTTTCATGCACATGCTCTAGATACTTGTCCTTGCACATGCAGTTGGTAACAGCCACGCTGCTGCAGTTGTAACATGTGTAGCTGAACATTGCAGTAGCTCGAGTGATTGTAATCGTACATTGAATGGTGCAGGCAGGTTGAGGCAGCAACTCCTCTCCAGCGAGAACGAGGGGCTTCGGAGAAACAGGAGAAAGAGCCAGTGCAGAGTAATAGCTGTATGTGTTCAAATTCTCTGGCTAAGTCATAGATTTCCCTCTAGTTGCCAACTGCAGCTTAATGTACAAATCTGAAGTATTTGAGTATTTCCATTTTATGTTTTATGTATAAAATGCCTGCCAGAACAGCAGTGACAGCGCTGTTTGTTCTTTTTCTTAGATTTTTTTGCATATACACTCCTTTTTGGATGTTTTTGTGAGATCAACTTTGAATTGATATGGAGAGAAGAAGTTGCTCCAGAGAAGACCACCTGGACCTGAGGCACAGGAAATCTGGAGCTTACCTCCCAATCCCACTGGCTCTAAGAAGGACTCTGCATGGTTGCAGGGCTGGTGCCAGGGTAAAAGGAAGCCTAACATCACTACGCTGCAGGACTGAACAATATATGAGATTGTTCATCCCCACCGCCATCAAACTGATCCACACCACAGCCGATGGCAGATTGAAGACATTTTACTGATTTCATCTTTCTTGCAGCAATTGTGTGTTGCTGTCACGTCAATATGGACCAGAATCTCTGAGGAATGTTTCCAACACCTTATTATACTGTGTAAACGTATAGTCTGCTCATATGTGCTGCATTTTTGTCTGAGAGACAAAGCTCAGGGTTTATAACACACTGACATCCAAATGAAACCAAGAGGAGCGCGTGTGCTTTGACTGTATTTACTTATTTACAGCTTTCTCTTATATTTTTATGAAACTACGCACAGTTTCAATTGTACTTTAGAACATAACCACTGTGAAACAATCATTTCTGCATTTTACTGTTTTTTTCTCATTACTGCTGCCTCCCCTCATTTACTTTTCTAGCTCCTCTTGACTGCGCTCCGTGTCTGATGTGTTGAGCGGAGAGTTTTAAGTCTGAGTATTCTGTTTATCAAAAGTGAGATACGTTCAATATTCTCACTTCAAGGCAAGGATGTTTCACATGACAGAGCTATAATTGTTCACACATGTACGTAAAACATGCACAACATAAAGAACAAGTCAGTGAACTCTGTGTGAACTTTTACCTCACTTCAAAGCACCAAGGTTGAGCAGAGGACCCGGTTTTCAGTAATGAAGAGGAGATCGTTAATCTCGCCTTAATGCCTGGCTTCCCTGGAGGAAAGACCATGATTCAGGGAGATCTTCAGTATGCAGAGAAACATACCTGATCTCCTTCTCTTTTCTTTGTAACTCTTTTTTTGTTTTTCTCTGCTGTGACACACACGCACCACAAACTGTCTCAATGAAGGGGGGGGGGGGTCTAACAGTTCGATTTCTAATAGAAAACGTTCTGAATCGGCATGGGGCTCGGCCTTGGTCACAACAGTGTTTCAGCCAAGGACACTGGACCTGTCTCTGTCCACCAGGCACCAAATGAACCGCCACAGCAGGACGCTGGGATCAGAGAGCAGTGCGAGTCTTCTTTCATCTCTTGGGGATTAGCACTCCCAGAGGAGAGAAGTATACATGTGCATATGTGGTCTGTGTACACTCTGGGAAAAGTATGTACCTTTTACCCACAGGCTACACACTTCCTGTTTCTGCTACATGCTGAGATTATCCCGAAGGACACAAATATATGAGAAAAAGGCAAAGGATGAAGGGGGAAACATTCTCCCTGAGCGGGTTTCCTTGAATTAAACTGTGTTTGTGCTACCCCTACCTGTGCAGTAGTGCTGGTTATAGACTGACTTACACTGCCATCCATTGATTTGATTTAAAATATTCAGTGTGTGAAAACACTTTTCAAAGACCAATGTTACATTCAACATGGGGAACCCATTTGAAGAAAACAGGGAAAATAGTAACTGTAACATGAAAAATGTTGACATGGAGTGAAAAGTGCCATCTGTGGAAATTCGCAGTATAGGCATTAAACATGCATGGAAACTGTGAAGGCTTCAGTGGACTGTATCTGCTCACTTCTATTGAAGTGGCAGTGCCATGGGGGAAAAGGTGAAGCAAAGAGCAACGCCGTCTGGGAAACGGGGTCACGTGACAATCCGTGGCATCTTGGATCATCAGCCACTTCACACTAAGCAACACAAGCTCAGAGCAACAGTGAAAACCTGCGATACAAATACATTCAATCTTTACCTTCCTTGTTCAATTCAATTCAATATGTATAGTGCCAATCAGAATCACTGATTATCTCTAGGCACGTCACAATTTGAGGGTGAGACCTCATGACTATACAGACAATCATTTGCATTCACAACTATGGACAGTTTAGAGGAGCCAATTCATCTAGTACATGTTTTTGGTTTTGGGAGGAACCCACGCACACACCATGCAAACAGAAGGGCCCCGTCACCCAGCATCGGGATTGAACCCAGGACCTTTTAACTGTGAGGCACAAGTGCTACTCACTGCACCACCACGTTGCCCTTGGTCATGCTTTATTCTTTATACACGCACAGAGCTCCACACATGTACACTTTCATGCTTCCATCTTGCAATAATAACACCAATACAGATAGAAACTGTTCCCACAGAAAAGGACAGTGTCTCACCTTGTGCAGCCGAGCTCCTTTATTGATGTCACTACTAAGAATAAGAATGAGTCCTGCTGCGCTCTGTGTCCTGGATACCAAGAACCACTCAGCTCCAGCTCTTCAAAGCTGCCTGTCTGCACATATCGAGCTACTTAGTCTCACCATGGAGGCAATTTAGGGAGATTTATGTCCAATTACAACAGCTGAAATCTGAATTCATCATAGGCTACATTATTACCCATTTTATGCTGAATAAAAAGTGGCCATGTTGCATATTCCACTGTACAGCTGAGCTGAGCAATTAAAAAAAAAAATAACTCAAAACAGGAGTGTGATAAGTAGATGTCAATAACTGTTCTAAGCTTTGTTAATTTTTACTCAATATGGATACAGAAAATAATTTATCAAAACAACAGAAATAAACATGTAATGGCCATTTTTTGGCTCATACATCAGTGTGAACAGTTTCCTACCTCGAAGCCTTGTTTATGCTAAAACAACTGCACATGCAGCTAGACTTTCACTTTGAAGAATCTATGCAAACACATGGGCGGAACCAAGTGGCAGTCCAGCATACAGAAGAAATGCACACTGAAGTCTGACCCCTTCTGGACACTATACCCAGAAAAAGGCAAATCCTGTTAGAGGGTTACACAGGTACTCACAGAACTGAAGCAGCTGATGTTTTTCAGACAATTAAGAAAATACCACAGTCATTTCAGATTTTATTGTTATTGTAAGTTGAAAGTTACAATAAAAATAAGCAAGAGTCACCGTCACTGCACAGACAGTTGCTACAAATTACTTTTGGACATAGGGGCAAGGCCTCCATGGTACAGATGAAATCTATACTGCTTAGTATAACAAGGCACCAACTGGGACATCAAGGTGAATTCAAGTATACCTTATTAATTCAGAAATCAATACTAAAAGGGTCTTGAAGATTGTTTGGACCAGGAGAGTTCTTTCCTTTGTTTAAATATGTAGCAACACATCTGTCATCACTGAAGATTTAAAAGTCTGGCTCTAGTTTAACAAATGGATCGTCACCATATGGATATTATTCATACTGGCAGAATTATCAAATTACACATATATTGAAATAAATATTCATATTGCAACACTATATCTTGATCAGATCTTTTGTCATTTTGCCAAGCTCAGCTGCTGTAAACAAAACACCGAGCTCCTATCACCATAATCCTAATGACAGGTATCCCTACAGTATTTCACTCAGTTCAACAACATGGCATAGCCACCTTTTCTCTGCAGACAGTGCTTTTTAAAGCCATTTTGGCCTTGTCACCGCTCAGCGCCCTGGCAGATCCATCTACCTGCAGTGTGCCCTCCATGCCAGCCTGGGCCCGGACACCAGGCTGTGGGCCACCAGCAGCAGGCAACTCATAAATGAGTAATGGCAGTCACATTAACATTCGGTGGTAGGGCAGGCTAAGGGCAAGAAGGAGGGGAACCCATGGAGTGCTGGCGCTCCTTCTGTCTTATAAAACAGCAGCTGATTAATGTTTGATTCAAGCTGGCCTCATTCTTCCACGAGCACTGTGCACAGCTAATCTACAAAGTGGGGGAAGTGAGAGTGACGGAGGTGTAAGAGTGGTGAAAAGTAAGTTTGTACAGGTGCTGATTGCAAAAGCTTCAGCAGGCGACATGATGTCATTCCCAAAATATAAAAATATCAGACATGCCAAGGAGGTCAATTATTTCAAAAAGAACAGGGGGACTGATAAGACGGAAATAATTAGCCCAACTTATTAAACTTTAAAAACTGCAAGTGACTAATGGAAATTTTCACATACGGTATCTACCTTTGATGTACGGTAATGTTATACGTCCAAGTACAGTAAGCATGTCAATGGTAATACTAAGCAAAAAACTTTACACAAGTTACTGCAATCTATCCCGAAAAAACATGAATGTCTTCAGAAAATGTTCCATTTTTCAGACAAAAATCGCTAAAATACTTGAGTCCAAACTAAAGTAATGGATGGACCATGTCAAGATAGATATTACCATTCCAAAGCGACCTTATTAAGAAATTAGTGTTAACAGGCAAACGTGGCCATATGTACGAGAGACAGAAAGTCGTCTGAAATGATCTAGTATTTCCCAAAGCCGTCCTTTTCCCCGACAACTCACCGTGTTTAACATGAACGTACGGTACAATGTAGAATATTTTGTTCAAAAAAATGCTGAATCAGCTCGACTGCCTTATCTGGAGCAACTGAAAAAATTGAATACTATGATTATCATGCATTAATAGAAAATGATCTTTTGTTCTGCTAATCACAATGTCAGCAGCCGTGTTGTATGCTCCTCTGTGTGTCTGGCTCACAGGACGAAGGACGATGTACTTTTTTGTTCATGAGGAAGGAAACTGTAACCGAAAAGTGATTCTGACAGGTGTGTGACTAGGGAGCAAGGCAAATTAGAGTTTATCATAGGTGGCGCCTCCATATTTCACAGAAATACTCATTTCATTTTCCTGTTCCGTGGAGGATACTTTACAAAGTGTTTCACAGTTCGTCTTCTGTCTCCACAAAAGAAAGTAGTAATACTTTGCGTTGCATTACACTGTAGAACTGGAGCTATGTCTACACCCTCAAGATTAAAAACAGAACATCATGTGTTGCAGTCCTATTTATTTTAACAAAAATGAGCTCATGCTCATTAATTAAACACTCAGTGCTGAGAGCAAAAAATGATCCAGTCTCAAAATAAACACATCTTGGATGAGCTGAACCTGTGCAAAAGTCTAGTTAGTTTATGTAGAAAATAACTGTTCATCTTAACATGCACATTTTAACAAAATAACTGGTCTCTACAAGAATATATTAACTATGGCAGCTTTTAGTAGTATTTAAAGTGAGCAATAATTACACAGCAGTGTTATGTTGTTAATGGAAAAAAGGTCCAGTGAGACTGGATGTGCTCTACATACTAAATTTGCCACTAAATGGAGAAAAAAAAAATCTGCAGAGCAAGAAAGCAGAAAGTCAGAGAGAGTTGAAATGATATTAATGTGTCAAGTTAGTGTCGATTAAAGCAATTTGGTAAAAAAAAAAAGAAGGAAGTGCAGTTAGAATAAACGTCAAAAAAACAGGAACTTAGTAGGTGCTGTCAGCTGGGATGTTGACATGCACTGCATGAAGCCAGTTCCAGCAGTAATCTTACAGAAGTGAAAGATTAGTACTTGGCATGGCTCCATGCACACACATACACAAAACCTGAAGAAAAACATGTGCAGTCATTTGCAGACACAGAAGAGAATTTAGCACATCCTTACAGTCATGAAGTAATCTGCTCATGTAAGGAACACTGAGAAGTAGTTATGATTGACAGGCAAATCGTTCTTGATGAAATACCCATTTGACAGAATAGCACAAATGCCAGAGTTAAAAGGCAGCTACAGAAATCGCCTCAGTGTACTTCACATGAAAGCAAACTCGAGTGTTTCGTGTGCCTTTGAGAAGCAGAGCGTCTGAGGTGAAATGTGCAAAAAAAATATCAGGCTTTTTTTTTTTTTTTCCAGAATGAAAAACTTAATGCTCTTCATGCAAACCTGGGTGCCAATCATGAGCATGCCTCTTTGAGGGCCAGGCCTGATGCAAATGTCAATTCCACAGTACATTGTAATTCCACCCAACGACACAGTTCCAGAGCTGTGTGGGAGAGCGAGTGGAGCGAGTGGAGCGAGTGGAGCTCTGTCACACGGGGAAAATCCTCTGTGATAGATATAACCCCGTACCCCTTGTTCAAGAGATACTGTAATTGAACTTGGTAACAGGGAGTACCTTTAATTAGGGCTTCCATGCTCTAATTTGTGTACGGGTCCAGCATTGTTTCACTGGCCCTCAGCAACTTTGACATCTAGCAGCTGGACTGAGAGAGGGAGGAGGAAAGGATGGATAAAGAGATGAAGGGAGAGCTGCTGAGAATAACGATGGGAGGTAATGTTGAAATGGAGAAAGACTAGAGCATTCATCTCCTGTGGTTCATAATATCCCATAATGGTGTAATTAACCCCAGGAGACGTGGCTTCATTAGTCTCAGTTTGAGTGTTAAAATGGTGTGAACTAATTGGTCAAGAATACAGAATAGACTAAACAATACAGACAGCATAGAGACGTGCTATCATTAAAGCGCAGGCAGTGATGACTCCAAAAGCCTTATGTTTACATGATGATTAAAGTTGTCAGTATTGTCCCGTTTTGCATAAACAAGCTTGACTAAATAAGATGTGACCACAGGTGAAGCAGAAATATGCTGCATTGTAAGGCATTATTATCTTCCCTCCTTCGTTTGCATGCGTTGAACCTCGGCACCAAAGACCCCATTCGTTCCAGCAAGTTTCCCGCCTGCTTTCATCTGCATCACAACAGAAGAGTTTTTCCATCTATGAAAAATACTGATCAAGACTTGTCTTTCTGAAATATGTAATCCACTGGGGATAGCTAGATTTGGAGCCATTAGGCTGTCCTCTGTGCCTTGACTCTGTCGTCTCATGCCTTTGTAAGAAAAAGTCCAAAGTGAAGCTTGTTTCCATTCAGCTGGGGAAGCTGGTCAAAGCCACGAGATCAAGCAGCTCCCAGCACTTTTCAACGGAGAAATATTTCAGCTGTCTCAACTGTTTGTGCAAAAATTCTCAAGAGAAAAAGATCTAAAACTTTCCCTGGTCTCCTACAGGTTTGACAGTATTTTTGAGGGAAAAAAATTGGAAATGGTGAATCTTAAATTGGGGAGAAAACAGCAGCTCTTTGCCATAGACAGTCTGCCATTTTATTTATTTCAATTTTTTTAATGCTTGTTTGTTTCTTTCCACATATTCTTGCACAAACCATCTGCCATACAGGTCCTGTGCGACTTTACTTCAAGAGCTCTTAGTGGCTGTCTTCATCAGCTCAAGATCTGCTGCAGAAAAACAGCTTTAATTGGTACTGAGGGAGGAGAGAGGCAGAAGGGGCCTCACGCTTCACCACATTTTAGAGAAAAAATACTTGTGATTGATCAAGAGTTGCATTCTGCACAGTTTCCCCTTGGCACTGGTGTTTAATGCTCACTTTCTCTCCACACAGGTTTATATTATTATTCCTTTTGTTAAGTGAAACACAAAAAGATGCTTCTTAAATTGACTACAAATGAACAAATACATGTTCATATTAGCAATAGTAAGGCGAGCTGGGAAACTCAACTCCATAATTCACCAGGAGAAATGGCCATGAGCTTGTATGCACGTAAATCAACTTGACTGTCTAAAATTGCCTGCTGCAATGCTTCATGCTGCTCTGTCAATATCTTCTGAGCCCTAAATTTTCAAACACTATGCCCAGCAGCAAGAGACACTGAAACAGCAAATGTCTGAACACAGTCAAGTTTCATTCTGGAACATTTGATACAGAGCAAACGGAAAATCGTGCAGGGTGCAGCCAAGAGTCCGAGCCATTCCAGCAGGCAATTACGCCATTTCATGAAGGCCAAGAGGAAAGGCTCACTTCAATTAGACTGTGAAGAAATGGCCTCTATGACATACAGTAATTAAACACAATCAGCAATGTCTTCCAGTTGTTTTCTTCTTTTCGGCACAGGAAAACGAAACACATATTTACTAAAAAATTCACTAAAAAATGAAGTGGAAATTTACCGGTTGTCAAATACACTCCTGATCAAAATTTTAAGACCAGTTGAAAAATTGCAAGAAAGTACATTTTGCACTGTTGGATTTTTAAGAAGATTCTAAGTAGTGCTTCAAAATGCAAAAAGAAGAAATGGGAGTGAGGCAAGAAAAAACTTTGAGTAAGCAATTTATTGCAAACAACCGTTAAACTGAAACAGGTTGTTCATCAGCTGATCAAAAGTTTAAGACCACAGCCTTTAAAAGCCCAAATCTTTGCAAAAATCTGGATTCAGTGTCATTTTCTGTCAGGTGTCCACATTGTCATGACGTCCTGATGGCAAAGGTAAAAAAGCTTTCTCTCTTTGAACGCGGTTGGATTGTTGAGCTGCATCAAGGCCTCTCGCAGTGTGTCACTGCTGCTGAGGTTGGATGCAGCAAGACAGTCATCTTAAACTTCTTAAAAGATCCTGAGGGTTATGGAAAAAAAAGTCAAGTGGTAGACCCAAAAAAATTTTTGGATCCAATTGTCTGTCCATCAAGACATGGGATGATCCTTGGCCCAAATTAAGCTTGTCACTGGTGCCAACTGCAGTCCCATAACCATTAGACGGTATCTGCAAGAGAAGGGTTCTAAAAACATCTTCAAAGACCTCGTCTCTTTCCATCCACCCATCCATCCATTTTCTACTCCTTAACGGCACAAAATTGCCAGTTTGGAGTTTGCATGAGACCAAACATGGGACATTGAAAGGTGGAAGAAAGTTTTATTC
>JAQQAE010019679.1:0-10867 GCA_029823295.1 Pseudamia nigra | reverse complement strand
TGCAACAAAATATTAAATTAATGGTACCATCATGTTTGTCCAGGCCTGTTGTGTGAGTGTTTTCAAATAACTGTGTTGACCTACAATTCAAAAGCAATGTCTGATTTTCACTGGTTAATTTTCATACATTTTTTTATTTATTATTACTTTTGTCAGATTCAAGTTATTTCTGTCACCTTTGTGGGTTTTTCTCTCATTAACAGAGGGGTACCAACAATTTTATCCACATCTGATTAATTTGGACTTGTATGGCTGAGCCTTTATTTCTGTGGCTTTTATAAGAGGTTTCACTAAACCATGATGGCAAACAGTGGTATAGTTAGTATGGTAAGGATGTCTGCAGACACAGAATTAAAAATAGTCTTTAAAAAGGAGTTCAAAATTGGGTCAAGGAAACACGTGAAGGGCTTCGCTGCTGTTTCTGTTTTCCTCAGAGTCCTGTCCTAAGTGTTTAATCACTTGAACACAGGAAATACTGTAGATGAGTGCAAGTATAAGGTGCTTGTACTCCTTGAAAATGCCACATCTAATGTTTTTTTTGTACTTTCTGTGAGGTAACAAACAAAATCTTCACATTTAGATTAAATCATATGATCTTTTCACGACCACTCATCCACGCATGAGTTGTGTATCTCCATGTTTGCATGTTGGTGTGTTAACATATGCTCATGTCATTTCCACAGTCCAGTATCTGTCAAATGATCAATTTGTGTGTGTGTGTTAAGTGACCAATTAAAGTGCAGGTATAATAGTAAGTGTTAAAAAAAACAGAGGAGATAATTTAGGAGATCGATATACTGTCAGTATATATACTGTCAATGAGAAGTGAGTTTATGAGGCTACAGAGATGGAGGATAAAGAAAAGTCATACTGATACTCGGTTACTGTCACTCTAGCCTTGTCATATCTGTCGCAGCATAGTGGTTACAAAAGCAGCCGCTTCCTTGATGCTTAATGAGAATGAATGAAGACATGCCAAAATGCCTGCACCTGCTAGTCCATTTTCCTGCTGATTGCTGCTTGCATTTGCACATTACAGGGTTTTCTTTTGACAAGCACAAGCCTGCGTACACACTGAAAATGCAGCATATGTGGTGTTGTCATCTTAACTTTAAAAAGTCCTATTTACTTTAACCGTGATGAATTGAAATATGTCTTTAGACTGGTGGTGTCCGTAAAAAATGCAGTAAGATAAATATTAGCATACTTCCTGTCACTGATGATTAAAAGTACCAACAGATTAATCTCTTCTCTGTCCTGCACTATGTATATCGCCTGCTCTGTCTTCCTGATCAGTGAGTGCATGGTGCAGAATGTATTTAGAAATAATTGAATGGAGATTTAAATCTGTCTGCCAGATTTGACCTCATTTATGCTTGGACACCAACTGTTCCCAGTAACCTTTGTTTATTATCATTTGCTCTTCTCCCACCAGGTATTCCAGTTTGTTGTTGCGGGTTTGGTGATAAAAGGAAATCACATTGCTTGCCATTTTTTAAAAAATTGCTTGCCCACTGTGTTCCTTCATTTTGTTTTAGTGTGGGTTTTGGCTCAGACATGACGTGTCACCTACCGCAGTCTCTTTTTTTTTTTTTTTTTTTTTTTTTTTTTTTTTTTTTTTTTTTTTTTGCTCACTTTCAAACTGCTAAGTGAATTAAATCTGCTGCAGTTTTAAAACATGCCCTCGGGCCAGGTTTCACTTCAATGGTAGCAAATGGCCTTGTCTTTTGTACTTGTGAATGCCTGCAACTGTGCACATACTCGCACGCAAAGGCACATGACTTTGTGTGTATGCGTATTTTGCCCTTTTTCTTTTTTTCCGTCCACTGTGTCGACACAATCCCAGCGTTTATGAGATTACCAGAGCCCATTTGTGTTCCGGCGGGAGCCATCTTGGCTAGGACGAGGCCTCCGCTGGGAACCATCTGGGCTCTACTCAAAGCAGTTTCCACTCCGCCTCCCCTGTCCCTCCCCACATTGTGACCAAAGCTATTTACTTTAAAAGAGCAAGAAACTCAAAATGTGTGTTGGTGTGTATTTGTAAAATGGTAAAACTCCATCCTTAGATCACCCTCCTGAGCTTTGTGACGGGTACTCTTTCCATATCACTGTCTGTGAGAAACAACACAAGAACATCTTGGAACAGTCAGAGCTGCAGGTTGCTATGACGGCTTAATTTTTTTATTAGATTGAGGCTTATTTTGTCTTAATAATTGGAGTGATAAATTGGTAATCACATGCCAAAAGAAATATGTTAATAGTCATTCATTCATTTTCATAAATAACTCAAAACCATGTTACAAACTAAGAAAAATGAGTTGTTCATTTTCCCTGTATAAGGAACAAGCTGCATTTCTTTTACTGCTATTATGTGACATATTTCACCAGTGCTAAATTGCTCTGCTATCCTCTGAAGGATTTAAATCCCCTTCAAGCTAATCTTATTCTGCCAGTGGAAAATTAGACCTCCGCTCTTCTCTCATAAGTTAAATTTTCTTTTAATTTCACATTTGATCTCTCTTGTTACTTCTTTCATCCCTTCCCCAGTGGCCGGTAAAATGCCAATTTCATTGAATTCAACGATGCTTTCAAAGACATGATCAGAAAAGGTTTATCATGGAGTATACCATCATGTACAGTTAATTATATTTCTTGCATCAGTTTGGGCATCTGTACTGTATGCGAGTGGTTTTTAGTCTGCTGACTGTCTTTGTAGCTGTTTCCCATTTTGGTTAGTGAGCATGTCTTGGGCAGGATGGTACATTTACATTCTGACTTATTAAACATGATTTCTTTAAGCAAACACATCAATATAAGAAAACTGGGTAGAGGAGTACGCACCATCCTCTTTCCATTTCAAAAAGATGAAAAGGTTTATTAATCATCTGCACTAAAGAAACAAGAAGCCAGTTTGTGTAATTTACCCCTTTGGAATTATGGGGATAAATTATTTCATTAACCCCATTAATGTTCCTTTCACTCCATGGTCTAGAAATTCATGAATTCATGAATGATTATTTTAAATAAAACTGATCAGTCAAAATTGGTAGTGGAACGATGCTCTCTTGTTTTACAGAAACATCTGCAGTTACCGTAGCAGCTTCTGCTTTTTTCTTGCTATTATAGTACACTTTTTTACCTCTCCCAAGGAGGTTATGCTTTTGTCGGCATCAGTTTGTATGTTTTTTCACAACGTATCTCAAACTTATGAACAAATTTAGATGAAATTTTCAGAATAGGTCAGAAATGTTACCAGGACCAATCGATTAGATTCTCGGAGTGTTCTGGATGATTGTTTGGATCCAGAAGATTTTTAAAGGATTCTTCACCATTGTGTGATGGGGTCAGATTCAACATTTGTCCTTGTAACACCACCAAGTTTGATACAAGTATGGGTACAAAGTTTGATTGAGGTAAGGGCAATATTCTGTATATAGTGAACCAGAATACTTATACTTACAGGGGTTGAGATTAAATATCTACTTTAAGGTAGCAAATAAAGCTGCAGACATGAAACTGACACCAAATTGTAGTTGGAAGTCTGCTGATTCAGTAATGTGACCACAGATTTAACAGTATGTTCAACATAGAGAAACACGACTCACCTCGTCTCAACTCAACTGGAAATCTGGTTGATGTGCGGTGCTTCCCGACCCAGCTTTTTCAGTCTTGATGTCCGATTCAAAATGTTGGCGATGTGCAGCGGTCACGACTCAACTGCGACTTTAATCATTGTTGGACATGTGAACAATAGGTTTCACAATGCAATTGATGTTTACTGTCAATAGATGGAGCCAGTTACTGGGCATGAGTCGCAGTGTCACTCTGCAACTGTGTGCGAGGTACGTTCAGTTGTGTGTACCGGATAACCAGATTCATAGAGTTGAGTTGGGATCAGTCCTGATTCTGTGTGGCTGGCTTTACAGAGTTAGATCGAGAAGAAAACTCACCATTATGGAAATATTTTTGTGCATAACACATACATATTATAATAATGATATGTATGTGATTATGACTTTTGGGTGCAATAACATTATGGGGAAATGACCATAGGTTCAAATGATAATGGTAGGTTTTCAGTATGAAGAGAAACTGAGCTGCCTGGGCAGAGTTCTGAACTCTCTGAGCGTTTTCTAGTTGATTTAGTAGACTTTGCTCTTGTGACTTTATTGTTTAAAAACGTCCCACAAAAATTTTAACACCTTGTATAAAATCTAGAATGGAGCTCACTGTCCTGTTTCTGTGCAAAAGCAAAGTCAGACAAGACTTTTAGAAAAGTTTTTTTTTAATTATTTTTTTTACTGCTTCAATGGTCCTTAGTGACCATTAACTTGGATCTGACTGTAGTCCAAGCAATCTCCCACTTTCTCATATGGCATTTTAGATTTTTTAGAATTGCCTAATTGTATAACTGCTCCTGCTTTTAGATACCCTCACCCCATTGTATCTTTTTTGTATCTGAGATGGTGGAGGGAGAAAATGATATTGCGTGGATGCAAATGAAGTATGAGTACATGTTGGTATCTCGGTCTCAGACTTGGAAGTGCAGAGAAATGACCGGACTGCTATCTTCCTCTTTTGTGCAGCTTTTAAAGATATCTCATTGTCAGCTGCATTCTGTGTATGTATTTACAGCTTTCTGAGAGAGAAGATTTACTATTAGTCAGTAACTTCCTTTATGTAACAAATACTATAATTATAGCAAAGCATTTCTGCCAAACAATGCATACATGTTTCAGAGTCCAATTAAAATTATTTCATCTAATGCCAACACATTCTAAAAATGGATGGTGGTGGTTGATGTTGTGAAAAGGTTGTCAAATTTGTGCCAATAATGTAGCAGATTATGGATTAATTAAAGCTTTTTACCTGAGCTGTGAACAAGGCAAAGCAGTTTACAAACTTAATTCTCTTCAGATTTCCCTTGCGACTGCAGGGCTAAGCACCCTTAGTCTTAATCGCTTGACTTCTCCCTATCTCTTCTGCACACCTGCCCTCTCACTTTCTTGCTGACTGGAGCTTTAGAGTAGAAAAAAAATCAATTGATTTTTTTTTTTTTTTTCACCCCTTTTCCCGGTCGTCCATCACTTATGAAACAAAACGTAATGAATACATAATTAGCCTGAATAGGCAGAATTTGGTTATAGTCCATCATGGGCAGTGTTGTGAAATCTTTCCTACTTTGTCAGCAGGGTTGGCCTCATTTGTTAACTAAAGGGAATTTCAATTTGGCTGTCACTAATTGCAAATGATTTACATTACAAAAAAAGTGGGATGACAATATTTAGAGTCTTAATTAAGGCTGAAGTGCATACGCAACACTAATTTAAAAGCCACTTCTATCATTTGCACTTGCCCTGTGATTTTTAAAATTTGTGTGCAGCAAGATATGAAAAACATTCAAGACAGAATGCAAACTGTTGTGGGAAAAATGTCAATCTTTTATACAGCATGGAACTGTTTTTTTTTTTCCCCCACAGTTTCATTAATTCTTCAGATGGATGCAACAAAATGTAATCACTTCATAGTATTCCCCAGCCAATATACCTACCAGTTTTCATATATGCACCTGTTTGTGAGTTATACTACATGGACGTGTGTGTACACAAATGTGGAAAGACATGAGGGGAAAATATCCTGCTTTTTTGGTATTCAGAGGACAGGTGTGCAAAACCTTCCATTATTTAATGGCAACAGGGCAAGAAAAAGTTACAATAACTAATTGTAGCAACCTACAGGAAAATCTGCAACAGAACGAAAAAGGATATACTGTGTGTGTATGATACAAGTAAATGGAGTGCTCATAGGGCTTCAGTTATGCGTCTGTTAAGAAACCTTTTGCTTCTTTTCTTTAATGGGGACTCGGGGCTAATCTCATGTAAAGAATGTTATAGTCTTTTCTGACTTTCTAACTCAGTTTTCCCCCCTTCCTGTTCATCTGTTTCAGGTTGAGGTTGAAGTTGAGAGCATGGACAAAGCAGGGAACTTCATTGGCTGGCTGCACATTGAAGGTGTGAATCTGTCAGTGGCGCTGGTAGAAAATGCTCTTTCCAAGGTCCACTTTACAGCAGAACGCAGCACATACTACAAAACACTGCTCTCAGCAGAGGAGGCTTGCCGACAGAGAAAAGAGAAGGTACGTCTCATGCCAATATTTTCAAAGCTGCCGCTTCTTGCACAGTAATGACTACAATACCAGGTTCCACAAAACTTTTTTTTTTAATTAGGCCTGGAGACTTTAACCTCTATAACCAGTTCAGAAATTACCTGGCTTGCTTTTTCTTCTCTTATCTATCAAGTCCAATCTCTGCCTACCTGCGAATCAACTGTAGACTGGTCCTCAGGGGAAGATGGCTTTTGATCTCTAGCTCTTCAGCTTGTTCAGCATCAATACTAGAAACAGGTATTAATACTCGAAACAGGTAATTGTAGATTAAATTGTAAAGAGGCTACCAACTGTAATGAACATACTTCAGAACTGAGAGGAGAAAATGTAAAAAGGGCTTGGTCCTGAAAATTGAAAATACAAACTCTTTCCCCTCAAATACCTCAGCACAATGTCCTTGATAAAGGCAAAACCCATCCCCCAAGCCAGTCTGACAGCCATTTAGAACAGGTGGCAACTTGACCTTTGGCTTTCATTTGCACAAAATTGTGCAGTTTTTAGTCACACCAGGTATGCATGTATGTATAAAAATGTGAAGGTGGCAGAGGACAGATTTTTATGTTAATAAACCAAAGAAAGCTAAATTACGCAAACAGACATTTGAGTAAATATATTAATATCATCTGAATGTTTTCTTTCCTTAAAGCTGCAATAATGTGGAAATTCTCTATCCAGGACTAGCCATTTTTTTGAAACCTCAATACCTCTATGGGAGTCCTTTGATGGATTGAAGCTCCTCTTGCACTGATCCTGATCTCGCCCTGCATTTTCATTATGGCTTCATGAGTCACCTCTACCAGATGCATGTGGTGGTCTGCCAGCTGTCATCCTTGTCCTCTTTCACTCCATCTTTGTAACTTATGTCTTTTAATCTGTCTCACATTTTCCATCTCTTTCTCTCATTCCCTCTCGTGCACCCATTTTTACTATTTTAGTCCTTTTAAACAAACAAGTACCTTTTTTCCTTTTATAAGCCTGATGGATTGTAAAATCCAAGGAGCCGTGTTTGTTTCCGCTTCCCCTCAACCTGTCATGTTCATAATGTGTTCCTATTGATCTTTTTCACTCTTTTCTCACAGACCCTCTTCATCTTACCCTTTAAATGGTTTCAGATTGTGAGAGTGGTGCTCAGGTGGAACTTTGTATGCATTCACATTCACAAATAAATCTTGCCTGCAATGTGAGCACACTGATCCTGCCATGTTGAATCTGACTGCAGTAACTGGGCACATTCTTGACACCTCTGTCAATTTGGCTACCAGTTTCTGATGCCCTTGTGCAGCATTGAGACAGATTGACTTTCACCACAAGGTTTTGACTCGAGCTGACCTGAGTGTGGCCGGGGCTTAGAGGAAAGGTGGCAGAATGGGGCCTTAGCATAGCATACAGACGGTGATTTTATTTGATGTTAGTTTGCCAAAGGCACTGGAGGCACAGATCATCCACAGCCTGATTTGTTTGTGTGTGTACATCTTAGATTATGTTGTTGTAAGGATCACAGGGCAGATAGTTGTGCATTTATGAATGCATACTTTGCAACTTGAAGGCAGATGAGGTGGGACTCGCTGTTCTAATTAACCCATAGAGACCATGGGAAGAAAAGCTGAGAGATGGGCAGTTTTTTTTATGTCTTTCTCTTTTGAAGTGCTGGCTGGTCTTTGTCTGTGTGTAGGATGAGGCTAGGTAGGGCAGATTGCATCTCTTCCCATGTCTCTTCCTTTTTTGTCAGTGCCTTTTTTATTGTCCCTACGGCTGTGGATATGGAAGACATCCATGGTACTGCTGTGTCAGGTGTCCCTTGAAGAAAACAGTTGTTGTAATGAAGTGAACCCAGTGGGTGTGTGCACAAACATACACACACTTATTAAAGGAAAACTTTGCGTTGGTGGTGCACCAGAGACCCAGGGCAACCATAGGGACTGAGGCTTGCTAGGGTAGCATTCTGAACCAAAACTGCTTAGTTCGAGTGACTTACAGTAAGTGAATATGAGTTTTTGTTACAATGAGACCAATGGGACAAAGTGATTGTTTTCTAAATGAAGCTTTCTAAAGGTTTCGAGTGGTGACTCTTAAAGAGCTCAGCATATTTGGATCTTGCACGTCAGCATCTCTTGGAACAAAAGCAGGTTCAAGTTGTGGGCAGGTTTTTCTAATTCTGCTCCACATTATGTTTATTACCTCTGCCAAAGACGTTATGTTTCTGTCTGAGTTAGTTTATTTATCTGTTGTTTACAATATAACCTGAAATGTTATGAATGGATTTGGATGACATTTTCAGAATAGGTCAGAAATGGCACAAGGACCAGTCAATTTAGATTCTGGGAGTGATCTGGATCAGCAATTTTTAAAGGATTCTTCACCATTGTGAGACAGGGCCAAATGCAATGTTTGTCCTTGTAACGTCACAGACACCCAGAAAATGTTGTCAAAAAACACAGGGTTACACTTTAATGGATTCTGTCAGGCTACAAAGTTTGATAGAAATAAGGCAATATTCTGAATATTGTGATACAGAATGCTTACAATTATATTGTAGGGGTTGAGGAAAAATGGCTACTGTAAGGTAGCAAATAAAACTATAGACATCCAACTGACACTGAATGATACTGGAACATCTGCTGATTCAGTAGTTGCACACACATTGTTTTGATGAATCTTTCTGAACTGTATCTCCCTGTCAAACTCATTGCTATGTTTTCAAAGCCATGACAGGACAATGTTTAAATCTGTTCATGGGGTTTTAACAAGTTGTTAAGAAATGCTCATACTCTCTGCTTAAATCTCTTATCCATTTTTTCAGTCTGTTCTTGTGTGTTTGGGTGGAAAAATTAATTCTTGCTTACCAGGCATCTCCGTAAGCAAGACCCACTGCAGAAACGCTGCATTTTGTCATTGTAATATTAGGTGCCTCATTGCAGCTATTCATATGATGTTCTAGTATTCCCATGCTGCAGTTCAAGCATATAACTGACAGGATAACAGCAGTTTGCTTTATAATGGATTGGAAGCAGAAATTTTGACTATTAGAGACACTGACTGCAGCTGTCATTTAAGATCCCTTTGGACTGAACAAGTTTGAGTCAATTGGTGCACTTCTAGAGACTTGAAGTCTTTTTTTAAAAAATAAATGTAAATTGATGTACTCTGAAATAAAGAGCTGTAATAAAGAGAGGGAAATCAATTTATACTCCCAGGAGATCTTTGTTCTCTGTGAGCCATCCTCCAGTACTGAATGCTTTGTGTAGTGTATTTTCTGTCAATATTAAAGCACATGTCTATTTAAAAGTAAAGCTGCCTAATGGCTGTAAACCAACAGGGTAAAGAACATGTTAGTACTTGTCGTGGCCCTTTTTTTGGAGTTGTGGATCAACAACCACCCCCAGTAGTAACTGAAGTGTGTTCTGTTGAGCAAGTTTTTTTCCTTTTAGTAATTATCCAACCTTGAAGGAGATTAACACACTCTGAGGGGTCTCAGAGAGGGATAAAGGAAGATGGAAAAGAGAGGGAGTAGAGAGAGAGCGAAAGATGATGTGACAAACCCTGTTAAAGATATTACATGTCACAGGACTCTTCTCTTTTCAACACCCGCCCCCTTTTTTTGAATCATGCTCAGCCCTCTTCACAGATGACTATCCTCCTTTTAATCTCTTCAGTGTTTTCACATCGTTATAGTCATATCCTTCGCTTGTTCCCCCCACATTTTTCCGTCTGTTCTCCTCCAACTAATCATCTTGGAATCCCCTCCCTCCCTATTAACCGGATTAATGCCTTTTTAGATACTCCGTGTCATGCCCTTCTTCCCCTTAGCTATATTTGTTTTAGTTTCTGGATCATGAAAAACCATTTGAGTTTGCTTGGGCACTGGTCAAAGTGAGTCATGTACCTGCCTCATTTGTCCCATTTCTGAGGCAAAAATTTCCTTGGAGGCATAAATTTAATATCCAGAATTGCCTTTCCTTACACTTCAGCCGTCCATCAACACCACTCATCAAAGCACTTCGAGCAGCAGCATTTTGACATTGAGCTTGGTGACATCTCCTTGGTCGAAACTGATTGAAACAAGATTATGTACTTCAGTCTTTTTGTTTTGGGGGAGACTGAATCCAGAGCTGCAGGTAACCCAACCTGACAGCTACTGCACCCTAAGGCTTGTGCATGAGTTTACACGAACACATGGCCCGTTTTAAAGACTATTTTCAGTGATTAGCTCAGTCAGAACTGTACCCTTGTATACTGGCGCACTGTAATTTCTGTCTGTTCTCAAGGTCAAGTGACTAGCCTAGCAAGGGTCAAGCTGCCAAGCACATAGGTGTAACATCTCAACATCTAACTGGACATCGCCACCCCCACACAAACACTCTTTGTTTCCAGTGTTTGTTAGAGTTTTTAAAAGAGTGTACCAAAAAGGAACATCTCCCTGTCGTCCAATCTTAAGCTGTGTCTTCTCTGCAGTCAGCACATCACACACCTGGCTGAACAGAAACACGCTGTGGATGAATCAAGATAATTGGGCTTTTAGGGCGTACTCACACTAGGGCCGTTTTGGCATGAGCCGTGCCGGGGCCCACTTCACACCTTTCCAGAATTCTGCGCGTTTGTGCTCACACTAGTCGGTGCCTTGGCACGATGGCCCATGTACAGACGTCATCACGTCGTCTGTACGTCATCAGGAAGCGCTTAACAGCAGAAGCTGCGTCTACA
>JAQQAE010019677.1:0-10867 GCA_029823295.1 Pseudamia nigra | reverse complement strand
CTTCAGCCTGTCCATAACACAAGCTAACAGCTGTTAGCCGCTAGCCTCTGTTAGCTTGGCTAACGGCTGTTAGCTTCTGGGTCTTTCACGTTTGAGACCTGGAAGTGACTACTCGTTGTCTGGTTTATATTTCATTGTCAGAGGTAAATTTTTTGCAGTTTTTTCTTCGGTATCCGAATTTTTCGTTGTCAGAAGAGTTCGTTGTCCGAGGTACCACTGTACTTATGTTCATTTGGCAGTTTATTTAATCACATTGTTCAGTTTTGTTCATTTTATTGTTTGCTTTTGTACATTTTGCTCATTTTCTTACACAATTTACACAAATGATGAAAGTCTTTCTTATTTTGCTCCCGATTTAAATTTAACTGACTATATTGTTCTCTTTTTAAATGCAAAATGTAACTGAGTAGAAGTGATTTTTTTCATCTCAGATGTAACTCAGTCAGGGTAAAAAGTATTCTGCAAAACAAATACTCTCTGAACTACAAAAACTACTCAAGTACATGTAAAGGAGTACTCGAGTACTACCAGCTCTGCCTTTTGCCTGTTGCAGATGATGAACTGTTTTGATGTCAATAGTGAAACTGAAACCAGTGGATTTGATTCATTCTATGAAGATGGTTTTAATTAGACAGTAACTAATCTGTACTGGATTTAACCAGATTTTAGAGACAACAAACACAAAACAACAGCAACACTGACACCGAATGGACCAAAAACATAATAAAAATAAAGACGAAAATGGCAGAAGAAACAATAACTGTACAGAACAACGCAGGCAAAGTCCAAAATAAATGGCTTTTCCTTCAGTCCATTTATATTTCACAGCAAGTTAATCATCCGTGGAGCTCAATGCCTGGGATGTTTGGAACGAATTGTGGCAGCTCTGTTGACATTGCAGAGACCAAAACCTTTTTCAATTCCCTCCCGTCGTCAGGAGCCTCGTGACCGTTCGCAACCAGAAAGAAGAAGGTGGAACTTCTTCTCAGTGCAAGTCCTCTTTGTCATCCCCTTAAATCACCCAAGTTCGTCATGTTCCCGTCTTGTTCAGCGGCGCATGGGTCGCCGTCCCGTCCTCCAGTTCTACAAACCCTTTCCTCCATCATGAACTTCCCATATCCAGCAATAGGATTACAACTCATTTATATCATTTCTTTTACATAAATTGTGTCAATGCAAAAAAAAAAGGCACTTCCATTTTCAGCCCGCTACTAAGACTCTTCTAGTAGATTGCACTTAGTTAATCACTTGGTTAGAATCCTCCACCATCAGGTCCGTCTTGATGACTTCAAACCACTTTCTCATCATTGTCCCATAGTGGCTCTTCACATCACCAATTTTATCATTCAACTTAGCTCAAATAGAGGATAGAGTCTGTGTGTCATCTAATGAAAGTATTAAGTGCCACTTTGTGGAAATGGAATAAAATTAAACTAAACACACATTCCAGAGTCTTCCGAAGTATTGTTCGTCATTGGATCTCAGAAATAAGATGGTTTTAATGATGCTAGATTGTTATTTGGTGGGTAATGTTCTTGGATCAAGGGGACCTCATAGTCCAAACCCCCATTCTGTTGCAAGGATGGAGGTGCTTGAGGAGTGTGACAAGGTTCATTTTCAGCCTGTTTGTGGGATATTGTGCTATTTCCCTCATTCTCCAGGCAAACCTTTCCCCCATCCAGTTCCATTGGATCAGGATCATCTGGACCCAGTTCTAGCTCCATCCCTGCCTTCGCTTGCCTCCTTTTCCGCAGACATACAACTGTCCCAATCAGCACGGCCAACCCCAACACCAGTGCCAGGGCAGCCATAGCAGGGATAAGAGAATCAGACATGTGACCTGGTGTCGTCATCCGGGGCTCTGAGGATGTCAAGGGAATCCCTGCAGTGCGAGCCTCTGTACAGGACACCGTTTCCACAGAGTTATTGACCTTAGAGTTGATTCTCTCAACTAAGGGACTTGCACATACTGAGTAGGTGCAGTTGGGTTTCAAACCACGTATCGTATATTCTGGGTAGGATGCAGGCACTCGTAAAATGATGGGCCGACGGTCAGGTCCTGACAGGTTGCGGTACGTCAACCTGATTCCACGGATGTGAGGCTGGGTCTCAATGAAGCGATGTAGATCGAGAAGGATGGATGTAGCTGTCACCTGACGTGAGCTGATGGCATCAAGTTCAGCAGGCATCACAGGGGCCCCCACAGAAACATCTGTGGCTGAAGGTTTTGGTGGTTCAGGAACTTCATCCATATTTTCACAGTATAGGCCAGAAGTTCCTGACGGACACATGCAGCTAAGTTGTCCGAGTGGGTCAAAGTTACAAGTGCCTCCATTGAGGCAAATGTTTGATGGGCAGATGTGTTGCTCATGTTCCCCACTGGTGCTCGGGGACACTGGAGGTTCTGGTGGAAGAGGGTAGTTGTCTGTGTTTGAGGAGAGAGTTTCCTTACTAGGCAGAGAAGGTGGAATAGCATTGGCATGGGTGGTTTTGGGAGATGTGGTTGGCATCTCTGGGACAGGAGTACTTTCAGTCAGTGAGTCAGTTAGCATTGTTATGGTATGTGGACACCCAAAATCCTTATTCTCCAGTTCTGACAGCATCTTCCCAGCATTAACTAGAGGGAAGTGGCATCTAGTTTCCTCAGGCCTGCCAAGACTTACACGCTTCTCTTTCAGCCACATGGGGAACCAAGCTAAAGGACACACACAGTTGAATGGATTCTCA
The DNA here is from genome assembly GCA_029823295.1 of Pseudamia nigra. Classification (NCBI taxonomy): domain Eukaryota; kingdom Metazoa; phylum Chordata; class Actinopteri; order Kurtiformes; family Apogonidae; genus Pseudamia; species Pseudamia nigra. The sequence continues at coordinate 8,140 of JAQQAE010019677.1, read as the reverse complement.
GCTGCTGTCAGGTGCATCAACCTGGGGAATGCCTGTATAAATCCTTGGGGAAATCCCTGAAGATTAAGTCCACTCAGATCCAGTTCCTGGAGCCCAGTAAGTTTATGGAAGTCCTCAATCCTAAGTTCTCCCAGAGGATTTCCAGCCAAGCTCAGCTTGATCAGCCCCTTCAGTGTGTCCTGCTTTAGGGCCAGTGGTACCTCAACTAAATGGTTCACAGAGATATCGAGGTAATGGAGGTTCCCCAGGGAGGCAATGAGATCCTCATCCAGAGAGCTGAGCCCCAAATTGGACACCTTAAGAGCCTCCAGGTGAGGAGTCTGAAGATCTGAAAGACCCAGGGTTGGGATATTATTGCTACTAAGATCCAGAAGAAGAAGCTTGGGAAAATGAAGAGCTGGCAGGGAGGTGAGCAGGTTTCCTTGAAGCTTGAGTTCTAGAAGCATCTCTAAACCTTCAAAAGCATCCTTATGGATGCTCTGGATACGGTTTGAATGGAGATATAGCCTCTCCAGCAGAACCAGCCCAGAAAAACTGTCCTTGGAAATGTGAGTGATGTGGTTAGAAGACAGGTCTAAGTTCTTCAGCTTTGACAGCATCCCAAACACACCGTCTGGAACCTCCGTGAGCTCATTCTGGCTGAGATCTAGCAACTCCAAATCTGCCAGACCTCTGAAGTCATCTTGAGCCAGAGTGTCAATGCCATTTAGGAAGATGTAGAGGCTTCGGGTAGTAGCAGGAACACGGGGCACTGTGTTGGCTCCTCGATGAAAACAGAATATTGAATCCTGTCCGGTACAAGAGCAGCCTGCCGGGCAGTCAGACGATAACACCACATCAGATGAAAGGAGGATGAGCAAGAGGAAAGGCAGCATGGTGACGTCCAACCTTAATATCTGAAAGACACAACAAAGACAGATGAGTTATTAATAACCATACACACACCAACAACACAAAGACATCACCTCATCACTTGCTCAACAGCACTACAAACACTTCAACTCAATGAACTGTATTTAATACGTGCAAGTCTACATGAAAAATAAAGTTTCATGTCTTTTCCAGGTCTGTGGGCTCAAAAAATAACAATTTCAAACAGAACTGGTGACATTTCACCACTCATCCACGTTTGTTTTCAGGCCTTTGGGATTCTGGATATTTGTAAAGTCACAAATATGAAACCAGAGTCTTCCAACTTCCTTGTGTAAGAACTGAATTAACTTATCAAAAAGGTTACAACATGTCTCCTTTCAAGGCATATAATAAAGATGTTAATATTAAAAACAAATATCATATACAGCAGGTACATCATGTATCTTGTAGTAGTGACAAACGTGAATTCACACATTGTACTTGTCATATGTGTGTATTTAGTGTATTATTATTATTATTAGTAGGAGACCCTCCTTGAATCAACACCTTATATGGTGGAGGGGTTTGTGTATCTGAGTGATCCCAGGAACTATGTTGTTGGGGGTAATTCTCTCTGGTGGGGTCTCCCAAGACAAACTGGTCCTAGGTCAGACTAAGAGTGATTCAGAAGATCCTTATGACTATGTCTTCCTGTGGGCCCACCACCTGCAGGAAGCAGCATAAGGGTTGGGTGCTGTGTGGTTTGGGTGGCAGCCGAAGGCGGGGCCTGGGTGGTCTGATCCCTGGTTGCCAAAACTAGCTCTGAGTGGGAGGAGGCCCTGGGGCAGACCCTAACCACCCTGGAGGGACTCTGTCACTCAGCTGGCCTTCGAATGCATGGGAAACCCCCCAGAGGAGCTGGAGGTGGTGGCTGGGGAGAAGGAAGGCTTCTCTGCTTAGGCTGCTGCCCCCGAGACCCTGACCAGGATAAAAGAAAGATGATGGATGGATTGTCTTATTATCTTATTATCTTTTACATTTGAGAGACATTGCAGTAAAAGTGAGAGATGATGGCAGTTTACAATGAACTTTTTCTCAGTTTGGTCCCACTCTTTTCTCTGCACCTGCAGGAAGGAGCATAAGGATCCGGTGCTGTACGGTTTGTTTGGCATATGAAGGTCCGAGCCTGGGTGGGCCAATCCCTGGTTGCTAAAACTAGCTCCAGCTGGGAGGAGGCCCTGGGGCAGACCCAGGACATGCTGTGGGGACTATGTCTCTAGGCTTGTCTGGGAATGCCTGGGGACCCCCAGAGGAGCTGGAGGAGGTGGCTGGGGAGAGGGAAGTCTGGGCCTCTCTGCTTTGGCTGCTGCCACTGAGACCCTGACTCAGATAGGTGGAAGATGGATTATTAATAGAAGTGTTTCTGATCATTAACTCTGCAGTTTTCTGAGGGAACGACCCCATCCATGATCGATTGCTCTCCTGTCTTCTCTCTCCATTTATTCAGTATATCGCACACTAATAAAAACTAATAAGTTTAACAAACAAAACAAGATAGTGATTTATGGTTAAAATCTTTCTGTGTGCATTATTGTGAACTGAATTGCCAGTTTCTTTTCAAAACTGAAGCCACACTTCAGACTCATTTACTGTTCCACACTTCTGAGTCCATGTTTAGTTGATAGATTCAAACATTTTACAGATATCCAGTGCTTCTGTTCTAACTCGAACCTCTTTTTCCTAACCCCAGCCGCTAGTCAACCTTTTACTTCACATTGTTCCTGTTACACTGACTAGATGCCCCGTGGAATTGGGAACGCCGGGCTGAGGGAATGTATTATCACAGCCCACCCAGGGTGACCCTCCAAGTATATGTGAGAAAACCAGCTCAGCCTCTTCAGTGTTTATGACAGTTATCAGCCCATGAACCCCAATCTGCAGTGATGCAGCCACACGGTTCTACAAACACCCAAAGCAAACACACAGCTCAAAACATGCACATGCACGAACACACTCATGCATTTGTTGAATCATTTTACCAAAGCATGCACAGCACAGACATGTATGAAACTAAATAAAAGGGCTGTGATGGATTGTAGACATGTTTAGAACTATGCTCATTTTACTGGCTTCAACACCTACAGTAATTGTAGCCCTGCACAAAAAACAGTGACTTGGTTTGGATTGTAATTCAGGTTTTTTTATACTTATATTGAACCTTCAGGTCACATATTATTTGATTCAATATACAGTAAAACTTTGAGGGATGAGGTACACCACTGGCTTTTCTCTAGAATCCCAGACATTATGGACTTCTTAAAAAGGTATAATATTTGGGATAGTTTGGAAAGATGAGAACTGTGAGTATAAGTACAATACTGTTTTTTTTAAATTTGCATGTCCAAAGTGTTGAAAGCCAAGCCAAGTTTTTACACTTTTCAAAAAGAATTTTGTCATTTTCTATCTTCCTTAAAATTCATGAAAAGAAAATGTACAGTTTGACTCCACCGTCTTTCCATTGAACTTGGTCTCTGATAACCCTTCTACATATACTCATTTATGTGGTTTTAACTTTTATTTTGTTTAGTTATTTATTTTCCCTTTTCTCCCTTTGTGTTATGTCTTGTGTATTGTTATATCATTTTAGGGCGTGTTGAATGTATAGTTTTAATCCCGGACGAGCCCCCATTTATGTTAGATCCCAAGCCTGCTAGGGGAAACGGGAGGAACATAAACACCACATGTAGATGGTTGAAGTAAAAATTTACTTGGTGGGTATTGGCACAAATAAGTTGAACATAATACACAGCGTGTGCCACAAATGGCAAACAAAGGCCACAGCGGTGCTGCTCAAACAAACGAAAGAAATATAACCAAAAGAGAACTCCTTAAACAGTTTTTTAAAGCCAACTGCTATTTTGGGTCAAACAAAAAAATTAAGGAAACCCTAGTGTCTCTAACCCAAGTCTAATCTGAACCAAAATACACTTGTGAGCAACACCCATAAATTAATGTGACTAACAGAAAATACTACCTTCAAACAAAACAATGTGTGTGCGCTAATCTGACCAATCTCCAGATACAAGTTACAAATGACTCACAAAAGTCACAAAATCATAGAGCACTGAGGCGAGCTGCACACGGCAATTCACAACTGCCCCAAATAAAGGTTCAGCCGTCCTTTATACAGTCTGTGGGTTCTGCTGGCAGCTGATTGGCCAGTGGACTGGACTGGTCCAATCAAGGCAGAGGGACCGTAGCAGAGGCGTGGCCAGCAGCAGGTGTAGGCTTCTGGTTGTTCTTTTCATTTTACATACAGTATGTAGCATTTCTTGTTTTAATACTTTTTATACATGTGGTTTTTAGCTGTTATGTTTTTATCAGTTCTTTCTGTTTTTACATTTTAGCCCCAGTGTTTTCCTCTAGGGGGCTCTCCACACTGGGAGCTATCTCTGGCCCATCTACAGGGCCCACTTTATGGTGGCGGTGTGGGCCCCTGTCTGTGTGGTCGGGGTGGTCCCTGTGGCAGTGCCCTCTGTGGTGCTGGGGTGGAGTGACTCTTGGTGTGGATGCTCCCTAACATAGTGTTTCTTTACCTGGTTCCTCAGTGCCAAGCCATGAGCCATATGTAATACTTTACACTGTTACTGGCAAAGACTGTATGCAAGGAGTGTGCGCATGAGCTCGGTCTGTGTGTGTCTGGTTATGGTAATATGTAAAGCACTTTGTGCTACATCAATGTATGAGACGTGTTCTATAAATAAAATTTGATTTGATTTGATTTAGGCACCAATCCCAAGCAAGGGCTGGCACAGTCAAAGCCAAAACAGCTCAGTGAAATATAAATGCTCTCCTACTCCATTGTGTTCAACCACAAAACATCACCTATAAAGGACAATTCCATATAATACTGACATGGATAATCCTAAACTGTAACTCAAGAGTATTGCATAATCAAATGATTTCTGTCATGTCTTACCTATGTTCTCTATTCTATGCAGATGCCTGGGCTTTCAAGGATCTTTGGTAAGATTTATTGCCTTATGTAAGAAGTGGAGTTTTGCCTCCTGGGTGTAATAAACCGTATGATTCACTTCACTGTGCACAAGACAAACAAAGTCCCTCTGCAGATCAGCAAGTGTTCATCAGAATCTGTGAACTCCAGACTAGACGGAGCCTGGAGAGGCTTGTTTTCATGTCACTCCACCAGGCTGAAGGATTTTTTGTATTTGTCATCAGATGTCATGTCAGGTCGTTGAGAGTAAAAACTGAAATGTGAAGAGTGAATGTGGGTTTATCTGAAGGAGTCAAAGATAAAACAATGGAAACAGATGAAGTTAAATGTGAGTCAGTGTGTCCTTGAATGAGCCTGAAGGAGGCGTTTAAATACAGGATGTGTCAGGGTCTTTATCAGGAATGAGGCATACAGAGTACACAGACACAGTACTCAGTAAATGTGCTGTTACTTCATAACTCAAATTACTCTGGTAGAAGTACAAATAAGTACTTGAGTGAGAGTAAAAAAGTTTCATTAACTAGTCAAGTCATAGGTTAATGATGTGGAATTTGTTACATTAATGTTTGTTCAGGTTATTTTCATTATATTTGTCAATTTACTTGATTGTTGTGTTAATTTTTACTAATTTCACTCTTTGATTTTTTGGCAATTTTTTGGTTACATTCTACATTTTTTATTAATTTTATTGATTATTTTGATCGTATGTGTCCATTTCGTTGTGCATTTTGTCAGTTTTTGTTCAGTTTTATTGAATATTCTGATCATATTTGTAATTTACTCAATTGTTTTGCTAATGTTGTTTCGTGTTTGTTTTTAATTTAGTTGATTATGTTTTATATTTTTATTCATTTACAAGCTCATTTGGCTGCATATTTTTTATTTTAAATGTGTTGTTTTGTGTTTGTTTTGGTTCTTTTTTATTCAGTTACTTTATTTATCAGTTAATTTTCTGCTCATTTGTTGAGTGTCATACATATTTTTCAGTTTTTCTAGTTCTATAGTGAAACACAATCATTTCACTTTAGAACTAGAAAATGTTCAATCTGTGAAGAGATGGAGTGGGATTGATAGAGTTTTCCATTCATTTCCTATGGGAAAAAAATGGCAAAAAAGCTTCATATTTTAAAAATGATAAAGGTTAGTATTATGAAAATCAATATCACAGATGTCCTGAATAAGATGAACAGTGTGAAGTTTGAATGGTTTGAATTGGACAAAAAAATGTAGGAGTAGTTACACAACAAAAAATGTACGGAAGTGGAAGAAGAAGAATATTAATGACTGAAGACAACAATAGTGGGATTGATGCATGACTCAGCAATCCCACTAATAAGTGGTAATTGATGAATCATAGTTTCATCATCAGTGTAAAATGACCACGCACCATGAAGTAGAATGTTTCTGCTCAAATGTTGTCAGCTCCAGACATAACAAACTACTGGTCAAACATGTTTATACATTTTTTTAAGTTATTTTTAACATCGTCCATTAATCCTGAAAATGTGCGAACTGAAAGAACAAAAGTGTTCAACAACCAGAACATGTTTCATATTTTAGACACGTTTAACTTTGATGGCAGCTGTTTATTCTCATCAGATTCACGAGGTGCTCACCGGTACAGATCAGCTACGAAGGCACCGACCCACAGGTGGCTCACAGGAGAATTTATTCTCCCAGACAAATTTACTGGTTGGACAAAAAATGTGAGCTTGTTGCATTTTGCCTAAATGCAATATTAAAATGTTGCTATGTCTTAAAATCACACACGCATACTGTGTATGTGCTCATAATGTCTCATTTATCTATTACACAATAGAATTCTGGCCTAAAGTTGCAATTAAATTTCTCAAATAATTCATAGATTTGTGACTTGGATGATGAGTTTGGGTCTGCAGAAAAACACTTTAGGACCCTCTGCTTTAGACCATCAGGTGTTAACTCACCTACATATTAAAAGCCATTCCAGGTGAATCTGATGAGAGAATCTGAACGTCATCAGAGATTAATGTGGTATTTTTAGACAATCTGAAATGTTAAAAACCTGATATGTTCAGTTTTACAGTTTTCTTTGCGTTACTTAAACACCTTGGTTAATACTGAAGCATCACACGTTCTGCTTCTGGACTCGTCATCCTCACCTCCACAACTCAACCAACCACAATCAGCTCCTTCATCCAAACACTGGCAGCGAGTCTCACTTGAAAGCAAACGCTGTCACTGACAACGTACTGGCTAAAAGAACTGATTCATGCGTCATTTTTCCTTTTTGTTTCCTCTGAGTGAGTGTTTGATCCGTATTCCATTCATTCCTTCTTGCCTCTGTCATGGAGTTGCTCACTTGGCCGGTGTGCCAGCAGCAGCACCTTCAAAGGAATGAAAAGCATCTCCTATGATGAACCAGTCGCTTCAGTCAGTGGCTGCCATTAAAAGAACGATCCGGATTCCAGAGCAGTGTCGGTGCATCTTTGACCCGAGACTGGCGCCTGAAACAAAAGCTGTCGTATGGGTTGTCGTAGGCGTGACCCTCTGCCGCCGCTTGTTGAGTTATTGCACACAGATCCTTTATTTCAATGTCTATGTGCATGGACCAGTAATAACATGTCAGCTGACGTGATGATGTACAAGTTATATAGAAACATGACAAAAAGTTCCAATGATGCTTGAGCATCACTGAGCAGCTTTTCATAGTGAACGAACAGATACTGGCAGCTTTGTCTACAGGTCCACACCTAACAGCTGGATTATGCTCACTGAATAAAATAAAACAATACATGTTTTTTGTAAAACAATGAATGGGTATTAATTGTGATTAATTGAAATTAATCCAGCGACCTTGTAATTAATTTCGATTAATAACAAATGGATATGAATCATTATTAATCAAAATTAATTCACAGTGACCCTGTGATTAATCAGATGAAAAATTTTAATCGTTTGACGGCCCTAGTCTATAGTCTGTATATATTAATCATAGACTGTATATATTAGTGACAAAGTGATCGTGACCTCATCCATTAGTTTCTGAAGGGTCGTTTTGAGGTCAATCAGGTCGTCACTTCCTGGATGACGTCTTGGAGCCAAAAACAGGATGTAACCATATTTGGACGAATGACGGCGGGGATAGGTGACCGTTCATGCCAGGGGACTCATGGGAAAGCTAGTATTAGCCGCTAGCTTATTGATGTGGTGAAACTTCACCACACAGTGTCAAACAAAGTCATATTACATGTTGTTAGTGTAAACACTTACCCACAGCTGCAGTTCAGTGTA